>PVJL010004037.1:0-140612 GCA_004026885.1 Lyroderma lyra
GCTCCTCAGACTGTAAGGAGAAACACAAGAAAAGGAAGAAGAAAGAAAAGCATAAGAAAAAGAAGAAAGAGAAGAAGAGGAAGAAGAAGCGAAAGCATAAGTCTGCCAAGTCAAATGAGAGTTCCGACTCGGACTGACAGCAGCGGGACTGGCCGGCGTTCGGCTCAGAAACCACTCGCTGTGGCCAGAGCACAGAGGGCGGTGGCATCAGAGGACAAGGAGAGAGGGACATCCAGGAGGCCACCTGGCGTCACGTGTGTGAATTCGCGCCTGCCTTCCAGGCAGACGTGACCGCAGGGGAGAGTGTGTCCCCGGTTCTCGCTCTGGACGGCGGCTGACTTCAGGCAGCACAGGTCCTGTCAGCGTCCCCTGCGCTGACCACTGTGGTTTGCGACTCCTCAGAAGTGTCGGGGGCCGCACCAAGGGGTCTCTGAGGACACCCCCCCAGGTGCTGTCACCTCCAGAGGAAGGCCACTTAATGAACCCCACAGACTTCAGGCTTGACTTTTCTCTGCTGTTGAGGGTAATAAAAGGTCATTATTTATTTTTAAATGTTTTTTAATTTGTGAACAATACATGTTCCAGATTTAAAAGGCACGTGAGGTCTGATCATGAAAACTCCTCCTCCCTCTGTCCCCAGCTTCCCAGTTTGCTTCCCCAGGGCGGCCACCAACGTTACAGGTTCTTGTGAGGTCTCCCAGATGCAGCTTCGGTATCACAAGGAAATACATTTTACTGTTTTGGTTTTTTAACATAAATGCTAGCATACTATACACATTTGTTGGCATGGTTTTTTCATTTTTTTAACTCCACGGTGTAAAAGTGTGTTGAGTCTTGCTGTACCCAAAAAGCCTGTGCCCATAAAGCCCTGGCATGATTGTTTTTTACAGGGGGATCAGATATCCTATAATGACAATGAAAAATCACATATTTAACTTGCTTAGATCTTATGTAAATAAGATCAATGATTAATAATCATTGTCCCGTGATGATTATTCCCACGTTTGATTCAGAAAAATTGTAAGGCTATAGGGGTCAGTATACTGGGTCAACCACCCACACCCCCAAATCCATCCTCATCTATAAGCACAGACCCCCTGAGAACTTCTAGCTTTGACTATGCTGCAGCCAGGCCGCTCTGCCATTTGGGGTGGGGCCTGCAGCTAAGGGAGAGTGCCTGTGCTTTGATGAGGCAAAGTAGAGCTGGATCTTGCCCATGGTCAGGTGTTACTCCGCACCTGGGTCTGTTGCTGCTTCATTACTCAGGGTCCCAGGAACTGACCATTCCCTCTCCCTGCCTCTTTCCCTGGATTTCACCTCCCTCTAAAGAGTAACCCATGCAAGCCAGGCTGCTCCCTCCTCAGTTGTCTTCAGGAATTGCTGCTAGACTTGGCCTTAGAAAGTTTGTCTTGGTAACACAACTGGCCCAAATTGGAATCTCCAGGACTTGTTATTGCTGAAAACCCTAAAGCCAGTTAATCAGTTGTGCCTTACATTTACCTATGGTGTCCTAGCTCGGCACGCAGCAGAAAATCTTCCGTCCGGGAATTTTCTCTATCCCATTATGTTAAACATATTCTATTGGAATCCCATTATGTTAAACATATTCTATTACAATACGGAAGTATGTATCAGTGATTCTCAAACTTACCAAAATCATGTGGAGTGTCTGTTGAAAACAGATTCTGGTACCCTACTCCTAGAGTTCCAGAATTTTTTTTTACTGGGTCTGGGATGACCTGGGGAAACTGGCATTTCTAACGCGTTCCCATAGGATGCTGTTGGTCAGGGGACCCAACCTGGAGAACACTGCTCTTACTAAATAAAGTCTTCCTCCACTTCCTGCTTTAAGTGGAACCTCGCCACCCGCTGTAGCCCGTGCAAGTCAATTCCTGTCCCTTCTCTGTCACTCCAGGTTTCTCCATCAGTTTCTGGCCTAGATTCTGTGGTCCACCACTTCAGCCTGTCATTTCCCATCTGTTTCTTCAAGAATGTTGTCAGTTTCAGTATAGTAGTAGAGATACTGGTCACCCTACTTATGTCACAGTTGATGCCTTTTGAGTATAAGTCTTGTCTTTTTTTTTTTTTTTTTTTTTTTTTTTTGAGGGGGGAAGTTCCCTGGCCGGGAATCAAACCCAGGCCGCGGCGTTGAGCGCGCCGAAGCCTAGCTACTACACCACCAGGGAACCCTGTAAGTTTTCACTCATGTGCTCACACTGCTCAAGTTCAGTTTGAGTCTCTTCTGTGTTCACTGTTTTTCCATAGCCACTCTAGGGCTAGAAGTGCTGGATTATGATGCACAGGAATATAGATCTACAGTTAAGTGCAGTGGGCAATGGGTATTGAAGTACAAGGAAGCCAGGATACTCATTGAGAGCCACTGAATGTGGGAAATGCAGACTTCCATTTCTGAAACCTAGAAAGGAAATACAGTAGTTATGGTGTCTCCTGCAGCCAGTCACAACATTCAGCCTTCATGTACCTATATGGCACATCAGAGTTGGTAATGAATGGCCCTCAGTTCCTCCCTGGATATTCTGGGATTCACAAATGAAGGAGCAATGACTGAAACTGCTCCCCCCTCCCCCCACCCCAGAACCCTTCTTCAGCAATAGAGTAGGCATCTGTTCTGACTGGTAGGTTCTCAGGCCACAATTAGCACATTATGAGCATCACTCTTATTTACACTTTGAAAGACACCAGCACACACTAAGCATAACTCAGAATTTTCACAGCTTCAGAAATAATTCAGGCCAGCACTTACAATGTGAAAGGGAACAAAAGTTCTTTGGATTTCAAAGTCTTTCTAAACCTACTTGTTCAGCACTACACACACACACACACACACACACATACACACACACACACACACACACACACTTCCCCCCATTTCTACTCTGCAGGGGTAATCTCTGCAATAGTGTCAGTAACGCCAGACATTTTTCTCACACAAATACATCCTTGGGAAAGGTGCCTTATTTTGCAACACATATACAACTGACAAATGAAGTTAAGATAAAACTAGAAAGGAAGCAAGAGTTATGTTCAAATCACTGTTCCTGAGGCAACCTAATACTGAACTCCATTTCACTGTTGAGGAATGTACCGAAGTGTCTCTCGTAACTGGCATTATATACTTAAGACGAGCATTTGGGTTTCTCTTACTGAAAGAAATGAACCAAGTTTCAGCTTGGAGTTCAACACTGTCTTTAAGTACAACTAAATACTATAACAGCAGGTCTGTGCCACTGGACACCACCACGGGACCACTACCCAGTCACCCACAGCAGAAACGTGTGTAACGGGGTTTCTCCCTCACTAATCACCCAACGCTATTGCTCTCCTCTTCGTAATGCCTTCCCTCTTCCGTTACCAGCACGAAGGACTTACAGTCCTCTCCAAGTTTTTACCTGATAACTATTAACTTTCTTGATCCATCTCCCCAACATCTTGCAGGTCTGTAACCCATACAGCTTCCAGAATAATCTTTCTGACCCATTTGATTCCCTCACTCCAGTTACAGTATTTGAATGGCTTATCACAGCCTGTCGGGAAATGGGGCACAGTGACCACACTCCTTACAATGGCATAAAGCCCCTCTACCTGGTTCTTCACTGTATCACCTCACACTCTCCCACCAACACCACAGGCTCTGAGTGGTCGCTCCACCCACTTCCCTCCCCTGTACTGGGACGTCCTCCTTCCCCACTTCCTTCAAGTGCTACCAAAACAAGTCATTTTTTTCAAAAAAGAAAATCCTGCCATTTGTGACAACAGATGGGTGTTGAGGGCATTTTGCTAAGAGAAATCAGTTGGACAGAAAAAGACAATTGTTGTATGATCTCATTTATAGGTAAAATCTAGACAAGATGAGCTCATAGAAAAATAGGAAAGCAGCTTCCAGGGCCTGGGTGGTGGAGGAAATGGGGAGATGTGAGCCAGAGGAAAAGCCCAAGTCATCCTATATACAAAAGAGGAAACTGAGGCAAAGAGAATTTCAAGTTTATTTAAACCTGGCCCATTTGTAAGAATGTACACTTAGCCCGAATTTCTATTATACAGCACTGTATATTGCTCGTCCAATATTTAAAAGGTGGTGGACTCCCTGATTCTGGAAATCTAAGAAGCTTGAAAGTCACTCAGTCCTAACAAAGCAAAAGGCTGATCTAAAAAATGAACTTTCCATAGGTCCATCACAGCAGTGAGGCTACAGGGAAAACTGCCACCAATTAGACATGTGATTACACTTACAGCTGACAGGAGCACAAGCCCAAGACATGCAAACTTCTCGGGGACTGGTGAGGTAGGGAAACCTGAACCGTTGACAAATTGCAGACTCAGGATCAACAAGTCTGAGTGTTAAAAACTTTGGGGTGAGGGGCATTCTTTTTAAGTTTTACCTGTAGTAGCTCAACTAGTTTCCCAAAGTAAATCTAGGAGACAAATCCCCTGTACCTCCCACAGGGAAAGGAGAAAAAGGACCGTATACCAAAAGCATTCTATTCTTCTTAACCAGGTTGGCCCTCAGGAGAAACTAGTTCACTAGAGTCTAATTGACCTGTGGGAAGATAAATACCATCTCCAACCCTCACTAGCACCCGTCCCAACTCAATGGGAGGGAGAAGGTAAGGCGTGTATAGTTCACAGTCCAAAGACACAATCTGAAAAAAATGACACACCTAATCATAGTCCTCTGATAACCATAACATTGTGATACTTTCCCCACCTCCAATAACTTGCCACATTATTAAAAGCCTACTTAGAGCAGTTCCTTTTATCTAGCACATAAACATAAATGGATGGAGAAAGATGTACCATGCCAACAGCAATCAAAAGTGAGAGCTGTATTTTATTTCAGATAGAGACGTCAGAGCAAGAAAAGACATCAGGGATAAAGAGTACCATTGCCTAAAAGCCCCCCCCCCCCAAAAAAAAGGCCCTTCTTCACTGAGACATAACAATCCCTAACATATATGCCTTTGACACAGGTTGGAACTACATGAGGCAAAAAGTGATAGAACTGCAGATATTTTAGACTAACTATTATAGCTGGAGATTTTAGCATTCTGTATTACAAATGGACAGATGCAGGTGGTAAAAAAAATTATATGAAAATAGCTGAACTCAGCAGCACCAGCAACTGATTAAATATATCAGACATCTACAGACTACTCCAACAGAAGAATACAGCTTTTCACACTCACGTGGACCATTCACCAAGACAGACCATAAACCTAAGTTTAAAATGCAAAACTATAAGAAGATAACACAAGAGAAAAACTAGATGACCTTGGTATGATGACGACTTTTTAGATGTAACACCAGTGGCACAATCTATGTAAGAACTGACAAGTTAGAACTCATTAAAATTAAAAACTGCAAAAGACAATGTCAAGATAATGAAAAGACAAGCCAGGCCTGGGAGAAAGTATTTGCAAAAGATTTATCTGATAAAGGACTATTATCCAAAATATACAACCCAACTAAAAAAGAGGCCAGACCTTAACACATCTCATCAAAGAAGATATATAGATGGCAAATACACATGTGAAAAGATGCTCTACATCATATTCATCAGGGAAATACAATTTAAAGCAATGAGCCACCACTACACATGTTATCAGAACAGCCAAAATTTTAAACACTGACCACACCAAATGCTGGTGAGAATATAAATCAATGAAAACTTTCAGTCATTGCTGGTGGGGATGCAAAATAGTATAACTGCTTTGGACAACAGCGTGGCCGTTTCTTACAAAACTAAACACACTCCACAGAACTAGAACAAATAATCTTAAAATTTACATGTAACCACAGAAGATCCCAAATAGCCACAGCAATCTTGAGGAGGAGGAACAGTTAGAGGTATCATGTCACCTGGTACCAAGCTATACTACAGGGCGATAGTAATCAAAACAGCATAAAACAGACATGAAAAGCAGACACATAATCAATGAAAGAGGAGAGACCAGAAATAAAACCACATCTATATGGTCAGTTAATCTATGACACAGGAGGCAGGAATACACAATGGTTAGGTAAAGTCTATTCAATAAGTGGGGTTGGGAAAAGTAGACAGATATATGCAAAAAATGAAACTGGACCACCTTCTTACACCATATACAAGCATGAACTCAAACTGGCAAGTTTTTGCATGAGGGGAAAGGACTGGGAGACTAGGACAAGGGACTGCTAAGGAAAGACTTCATTCCATGTTGGTTTACTACGTTAATTTTTAGCCACATGCATTTGGTTACTTTTTAATAAAAAATTAATTTAAGCCAGTTTCAACTGCAAAAACTATTGCTATTCAGGAAGTAGTTATACTTCTTATTCTGAATAATGCCTAGTCAAAATGACTAGGCACAAAATAAGCCAAGAGTTCATGCAACCAGGAAGCTTCAAGTCCACTTTCTCAACTGAACTCAGGTAGTATCACCCAAAGAACATCTCAACACCTTGGCCATGACCTGTCATGCTCTTTCTTTCTTTCTTTCTTTTTTTTAAGTTATTAAATTTACTGGGGTGGTAAAATTATATAAATTTCAAGTGTATACTTCTATAACACGTAATCTATATATTGCATTGTATCATGCTTATTTAATACACAATTTCATCAAGCTATTTAGCAACTTAGATATTCCCCTCATTTCCTAGTTAACTATATCCAAAAACAATATAAATTATTTTCAGTGAATCTATAATCAACATCTTCTCTGTACCCAGCATCCACTCTCTCTTCTTTTGGTAACAGGCCTTCGAGCTTCTTTGAAAAAGGAGAGACCCTCTCTGTCCCTATGTCATACGATAGGCTCATGCCACCTTCAACATGGGGCACGTAATTGGAAGAGAGGGCTCTTCCCTGGGATCACTATCCATAAAATCATTGACAGGCCTGGAAACACCTGTAATGCATTTTTTGACAGTTTGAAACAATGGCTGAGATAAGGCTAAAAAAGAAAAAGTCAACATCTACAAACAGAGGGGCAAAGACTCAAAAATGTTGTATGTCCTTCGATTCATTCCCTAGCAAGCCAGCCTGAGTAAAGCTACTCTGGGAATTCAGGATTCACTAAAAAAAAAAAAAGTTGCAATAAAAATACCAACACAAATCTTATTCCTATGTCCAATACTCACCACTTTAATTCTCTTAAACCACAACTCTAAAGGACAAATATTTTAAAGCTTAAGGGAAATGGTGTAGAAAAAACCCCAGAGGTATAAAACCTCAGCCTTTTAATTCAAAGGATGGTTAAGATACAGTATGTATGAGTATTTTTCTCTGAGGACATTTCCCACCCTCTGTACTCAAGTTTTCCTCACAATTTTTTCCTCTACACCATTTCAACATCTGTATTGGTTAGGGGTCTCCAAAGAAAGAGCCAATGGAATATTTCTATAGAGAGAAAATGCTCTTTACGGAATTGGCTCATGGGTAGGTGCAAGTCCAAAATCTGCCAGGTAGGCAGTCACACCGGAGACACAGTTGTCCCCAGGCCATGTACTGGCAGAATGCCTTCTTGCTTGGACTGCAGCTTTCAAATGGCTTCCACCACCTGGCTGGGAGCAGTGACGGATGAACTCGAAAACTCTCCTTGTCGCACCTAGTTTTCTACTGGAAAACAGTTGCATGATATACACAACATGCTTTAGCCACAGCAGGGCATACATAAAAGTAGGTCTGGCATTATCTTTGCTACTGAAGGTGTAAGAAGGGAGAATCACCCCTCGAAGCCTGATGCCCTGCCTAAACCTCCTTCCCACTGAAACCACTGTACTGAATGACACCCCAGATAGCTACCTTCGAAACATTTTCAAGTCCTGCTTGTCATTCCTACCAAACGGTACTTTTTTTTAAACCTCAACTCAATAGCTTGAACAATCTGTAAGCCTTGCTGAAACAATTATGGGGACCAGGAGATCTGAAGTACCTCTTTCAAACAGACTGGACTAAGAACCTACTGCATGACCCTGAGCAAGTTACTGATTGAGTCTCAGTTCCCTCATTTGTAAAACAAGGACAGCTCAGGGGGTTGTTAGAGGTGGAATGAAACAATCATCCCCAGTATTTAGCAAAGTATCTGGCACATGGCTAGATTCAAATTTTTCCTCTTACTAATGGGAACTTCATACACTGCTCCTCTGATTTGCCACAGTCCCTTTGTGTCAGGACAGGGTGAAGGAAAGAACATGATGGAGAAATACCAGAAAACCTTCAGGCGCTGGTTTATAAGAAGTGTCCTTAATCCCACTGAACCTCTCTGCAGATTCCTTACCTGCCCCAGGAACAAGAATGGTCTATAGACAGGATTCTGGTACCAGAAACTTGGGTAAGGCTGCTGGGCCATGGAGAGCATGTTAAAGGATCTGGCATTACTGCCATGGAAATATACATTGTTCTCTGAAGAGTTCATTTTCTAGGCTGAAAAACAGATGTCAGCCCTGTAAAATGCTGTGAGGGTGGAGAGTCATCCTGGTGCCCCTTGAGAACTACAAGCCTGGGTGGCAGGTTCCTTATTTTCTCTGGCCATCAGGGGTGTAAAGTGCTGCACCGCATTCAGGGCCAGGGAAGTGGCGCCCAGAGGCAGGGGCCCATCTTGTGACACACAAGACTAGGAAGTGCGTTCTAGGAAGACTGAGACCTTGGAGGCGCAGGAGAAATTCAGTGCCAGCCTCAAATGCCAGGAGCTGCACTCAAAGGCGGTGGCTTAGGCCCAGTCTGCACGGTCCTTGTCCTCAGCCCCAGCAGCGTGCCCACCTAGCCATCCCAGGCTGAGGCCCTCCTCAGGGTTCAGATTCTCCTTATCCATTTTTCACCTATTTCCACCTCCCCAACCTCTCCTGCAAGCCAGTGAGTTCCGCTCGCCCCCACACCCATCGGCACCACCCCTGCTCTGAATTCAGCACACTGACCTGCTCTAGTTCCAAGTCTGAGACTGGGACAGTCTGCGGTGGCACAAGGCCCTGGGCCTAACTAGACCTCTGCAACCCCGAGCGTCTACCATGGCAGTGGAGCTGGCGTCCCCCTTTATAGGCACCACCCGGCAGGCAAGTGCGGCGTGTTGCGCAGGCACCGCCCTCACGATTTGCCTGCGCATGCGTCCTGGGCGAGGCCCCGTTCCACGGCCCCCTCTGAAAGCCCTGGAAGAAGCCCACCTGGGCTTAGACCGGAAGCGTGGGGCGGTGTTCTGCGCCACACTCGGGGGTGCAGCTTTAATTCACCCTTCTGGGCCCCCCTTGTTCACGTAGATGCAGAGGACTGGACAGGCCCCGGTCCGCCTTGCTCTTCTGACCGTCCCCTCCACTTAAGTGGGTTGAGTAAGGACACGTTATAGCTGCTTCCCTCCTTGGGCCTAAAGCCAGGGTCCCATAAAGCAAGAGGAGCTGACAGGAGAGGGACAGAGGGAGAGGAGCTACGAGGAGTACAATGGGAGAAAAGGCTTTGGCAATTAGGACACCACTGGCTCAGGAAAGTGGTGGGACAGAAAGGCCCAGCAAGTCATCCGTGCGGGTGCCAGGTGGACAGTTTGAAAGTGAAGCTGGTAGGTAGAGACTACTCTTTACTTCAGTTCCTCCCTCCCTCCCTCCCTCCCTCCCTCCCTCTCTTTCTCTCTTTCTTTCTTTCTTAGATTTTGGGATTTTTATCTCCTGAATGGAGAGATGAGATGTTGCAGATGATGGAGAGAGAAGGGATGTGAGGATATTCTGAGAAGGCAGAATAGGAGAGTAGTACACCTGGTTCGAATGTCTTGCTTTGGACAGAAGCCTTTGAGACAGGTGGGAAATGAAGGCCCAAAGGCAGGAATTTAAGTGCATTCGCATCTAATGAGCGATTTTTTTTTTCTATGAAGAAAGGCAGGAAAAACGCAGGGAGCATTGAAAATCTGGGATAACCAACAGCATTACTGGATAGAAATGGTGTTTGCATTCAGAAGCAGCCGTGGCTGAAGCTTGATAGAAGTTTTTCTTTCACCTAAAGAAGTCTTGAAGTAAGCCATCCAGGGCTGGTCTGGTAGCTCCTTGCTGTTAGGGAGAATCCAGTCTCCTCTTCCCACTCCACCATCCTTAGCACTGACTTTTATCTTCAGATTGCCTCAAGTTTCAAGACGCCTTTCCCAAGTATTAATAGAAAGCCGAAGGATGAGAAGGGAAAGCATAAAAAAAGAGTACACAGACACACAGTAACTTCTTTTCTGTTACCAGTTTTGGTCTTCAGGGACTTTTCTAGAAGACCTCATCTGCAATGGTATATCACTTGCAGTGGTATATCCCTAGGGAGAGACTGAATAGTTGGATGGATCAAGGACTGGTTTTACAGGGCTTTATGGAAAGAATAATCAAATGTTCAAGAAAGTTCAGTGTGATGGTGAGAAATTAAACTAATATATCAGGGCATATATTGTATGACCCTACGCAGGAGAGCTTCCTTAAATTTTGTGCCCTAGGTGCCTTACATCACCCTACCTAGTGGCCTAGCATAGTCAGGAAGTCAAAGTAAATAATGTCAGAGAGGAGTTGATCAAATGAAGAAAAAGTAATGGAGGTCTTCTACATGAGAGTCAAAGAGCTAGAAGGAGGGGGTTGTGATCAGAGAATGGAAATTTGAAGTTTAGGGTTTCAGAGTTGGAGCAGTTGCAAGTTATAACAAGGTCCACCAGGTGGCCATGCTAGTGATTTGCTGAAGCACTGTGAGGGTGAAGGTCATTGGTGCTGAGGAAGGAAAAGATCTGGGAAACTGGGGTTTGGGATGAATCACCCCGCCTTCATATTGTAATCTTATAGGTTCCCATGTCCTCAGTGAATGTGGCAGAGTGACCAGCAAGGTGAGAAATAGAAACATTCCAAGATGTTTGTATTCATAATTTTATAATGATTTTCTTAAAGAAAGTCCCATGAATTTTATAATATTCAGTCCCCATAAAACTTGGACTTGCAAAAGCTAGTGGCCAGGTCTCAGCCTTAGAGTGCATGGACAGTGGAAGATTGCAGAACCTCCTTATGAAGGTGTCTCAGGACTGGAGTGTGCTTTGGAGGGAACACAGTTCAGGGACTAGTCAGTGAATAGGCTGAGGGATATGGTGGCCCATCTGTAGCCAACAGGACTTCTAGGAGGCATAATTGAGTAGGTAGATCACCAGGGAGCAGGGCTGGAATGAGAATGTCTCAGAAATGCAAATCCACATGCAAAGAAAATGAATCTAGACATAGACTTCTTCACCCTTCACAAAAATTGAATGAAAATGGATTATTGACCTAAGTGCAAAATGCAAAACTCTAAGAAGCCTAGAAGATAGCACAAGAGAAAACCTAGACGATCTTGGGTATGGTGATGTCTTTGTAGATAGAACACCAATCCATGTAAGAAAAAATCGATAAGCTGGACTTCATTAAAATTAAAAACTCTATGAAAGACACCATCAAGTGAATGAAAAGAGCATGCACAGATTGGGAGAAAGTATTTGCAACAGACCTATTTGGTAAAAGATTGACATCTAAAATATACAAAGAACTCTTAAAACTCAACACTAAGAAAACAAACACCCCAATTAAAGAAGGGGCCACAAACCTTAACAGAGACCTCACCAAAGATCTACAGATGGCAAATAAACACACGCAAACATGCTCTACATCATATATCATTAGGGAAAGGCAAATTAAAACAATGAACTACAACTACACTTTTGTATGCACTCATATTTGTGGTAGGTGTTACATGTGGTTCTATTAAATTTTATCATTTACAGTTATACCACAATCAAGATACAGAACTGCTCTGTTACCACAAAGAACTCCCTCGTACTACCCCATAATAATGATGACCATTTGAACTAGATTTTCTCTGTTTTATTACAGGGAAGCAAGATGGAGAGGACATAGTGTGCATAGTGTTCTGGAATGCACTGTCCCCTTAGAGATGGCCCTGGTAACTCCTCCCCCGAATCCAAGATTTGTAATTTGGTTAAAATGTTAAAATTAACTTCAAGAATATTTTAAATTTTCTTAACATCTTAAATGATTACGATTTATAACATTCAGAAATGGTTAAGCAAAGAAAATACTCAACTTTAGACATTTTGTAGCTGCATCTTTATTTTCCCAGGAATCATTTCTATCTTCTTTCTTTTCTAGAATCATGAGGGTACTGTTCATGGCCATTGGCACTTAATTAAAAGAAAATGCCTTATTAATTTAAAAGGAATGCTTGAAGCAATGTCATGTGCCTAGTTTTGGATAGAGATCACATGAGAGCTGCTGTAATTCCCAAAAAGTTAGTGTAATTGGTAGAAAATACTGCTTTATGATGTCCCTGGACAGGGTGACTAGCTGTGGTTGTTCAGCTTCTAAGCTGAGAGGCAAGATGTATAAGGAAATCAAGGTGGTGTTGAGACTAATGAGCCAAGTACCCTACAGTTATTCCGCCACAGCCCATGCAAGGAGTCAGTCTCCTGGGACTACAGCTGCACCCTTCTTCCTGATTGTTCTAATCCCCTCTGAAACTTCTTAAGGGGATGGCAACCTTGAGGGAAGGAATGGCAAATACAAATATTTGAGGATAAATGCTCCATCTGTTTCTTTACCAGTTAAAATAGAAAAGGCTGGGAGCTCTTTGCAACTCTCGATACATTAATCCAGCCTGCCAGCTTTTAGTGTTTTCAGTGTTAAAAAAGTGACGCTTTAAGTATTAAGTAGCTAGCAGACTGCTATTATATATGTCAAACCCAAATGTACTCTCAATACTTTTCTCCCTTATGACCTTGTTAGAGCTTGGAAAAACTTAAGTCTTTGCAGCTTCAGTTGGCCAAACAGCAGTTCTAGAAAATGAGATACATGTGGAAGTCTGCTGAGTTGGGGTATATGGGCATAGGTTGCTTAAGCCACTCTTTTCTCCATCTTCCTGTCTTGAACAAGGGTGTGAAGGTTAAAACTGCTATAACCATCTTGCAACCAGGTGGAAATGTCAAGATAATCACAGAAATTGTAGCTCTGCTGTTAAGCTGTTGAATCAACAAGGGTAAATGCCTACCTGCAGACTGGTTATGTGACCAAATAGACTATTATTTAAGTCATTGCAATAGAATCTTTTTTTTTTTACTTGCAGCCAAATGCATTCCTAACTGTACTTCTGTTAAAATGACACCTTTTAGTCCTCTCTCTCATCCTCACAATTAGCTTCTCTCTATATATAGTTACTGATATTTTATCTAACTAGAAAACTCAATCATCCTTTACTTATTTCCCCTCATCCTCTTAGCAACCAAGTCTTCTTGTATCTAGCTAGTTTCTTTCAGATCCATTCTTCACAGTCTTTACTGCCACTAAGGAATTTGAAGTGTCTCCATCTGTACTATTTTAATAGCCTCTTAATCTGTATGGCCCCCCTTCCAGTCTGAAATACACCATGCTTCAGAATTATTTTTCTAGAGAGCATTTGAGATCTTGGTCCCCAGCATATGTCGTCAGTTTGGCTCAAATAAACTCTTACACAATTTCAAAAAATACATATTTTTCCAAAATCTTATGAAGGTATTCTCCTTCTTAAAAACCTTAAATGGCTCTGGCTACACAATGAAACACAAACTTTTCCCATAGGTATTGTTGGTAGTTTCCATTGTCTTCGTTAGAGTTTGTATCTCCAGGATCCAGTCGGGCACAGAGCAGGTGCTCAAGCTTTTGTTAAATGACTGAAGGTTTTGTATGGCTTTTTGGTTGTTTAATATCAAAACATACAAACACACAAACATTTAATCAGAATAAGAGTGTTAACATACTGGGCACTCAAGGAAGATTTGTTGATGGAATCTAGTTTCTATTATAAATTCTGAAAAAATCCTTTATCAATAGTAGTTTGGGATACACACATTTCGGTGTGCATTCAGTTGATCTTGCCTTTCCTACAGAAAGAAGCTCTTCAGTAAAGTATGTGAGGGCTGTTTGGAAAGTATCCAGCCGTGTAATATGAAAAGTAGAGGTATTTATGGCTGGATTTTTTTCCTGGACAGCCCTCGTATATGCTTTTAGTTTATAATTAGTTGTATACATTCTCCATATGGGGCTTGTGCTAAAAGTGAAGTTACGAAGGTAGGTGATGGCTGTGGGGGCATTTCTGACAATCTTCGATCCATAAATAAGTTCTATCAAATGAGAGCGCAAATATACAACTTTCTGCTTGCTGGCAAGCTGTACCAAGTTAACAAAACCAGCGTGGGCCACAGCCATCAGCTGCTGTAATACAAAGGCTTGGCTTTGTGAAGCGCAAGGCGCTCCTTTGGAACTTGCTAGGCGTGTGAGCGGATAGCTGCCCGCATTGCGACACCAAACTATCGGAAGATTTCGCATGCAGAGGCTTCCCTCCGCACCCCGACGGTTCTCTCCCCAGAACTGCGGGTCCTTTCAGGTGCTGCTCTGAGTTGTTCCTTGGCCCTGACAGACCAGGAGTGAAACCTTTCTGGATGAGATCGAAAAACTGAACATGCTCTGGAAAGCGAAGGGCGTGTTTTGGAGAGAAGGGGCTGAGTAAACAAAGCCCACTCAGGCAGCCACCTAGCGTGTCCCTTATTCCGCTAATCTGGTGTAGTCTAGTCCTCATTCCCATTCCCCGACCTACCCTGCAAATTTCTGTATTTTAAGGGGGAGAAAACAGCCCATAGCATAACATTTGGTGGGATTTCCTGGCACTAAAATTCTCGAGCCTCTCCTTCCGCCAGGATAAGACTTAAGCCCCTACCGCCCAAATCCGCTGGCTCCGCAGGCCTGCGGTCGGGGGTCGAGAGGTGGGGGGGGCGGGGGGAGAGAGAGAGAGAGAGAGAGATAGAGAGAGAGAGAGAGAGAGAGAGAGAGAGGGGAGACTCTCCGCCGCGCACGCGCCCTCGGCTGACCTTCCGCGGGAAACCCCTTCAATAGCGCTTCCCCGTCACCTCGCGCTGCCCCCGCCCTTCCTGCTCTTTCCGCTTCCTTTTCGCGCCTGCGCGAACCCAATTGTTTTGGCTTTCCGGTGGGATCCGGCACAGGGAAAGGGCGGGGGTAACTGGGGTTGGGGCGGGGAGGGTCTTGAGAACCCGGGAAACTGCAAAATTGCCGCGTGTGGCGCTAGGCGCGCGTGCGTGAGCGGTAAGAAGGAAGACCTGGGACGGGCTGGCCCGCGGCCCACTGCCCGCACGTTCCCGGGCTGCGAAAGGGGCCCGCCAAGGGGAGAGAGCGCGCCGCAGGGGCGGGGCGGGAGCGGCGAGCCGGGCGTCTCGCGGCCCCGGGGGAGGAGCCTGGCGGTGGTCGGGCCCTGCGGAGCGTGCGGCGGCGCCCGCAGAGGACGCTGATTTTCGCGCAGGACGGGCCAAGGGAGGGCGCGAGGGGAAACCGGAAGGAAGAGGAGGCGGCGGCGCCAGTCTTCCTCGGCGGGAGGCAAAGACGAGACCCTGGCCTTGGCCGCGGCGGGAGGGCCACGCCCCCGCCGCCGCCTCGCCCAAGGGGCCCAGTGTCTTCGGGGCCACGGGCTGCACCGGATCTCAGCTTTCGGGACCGAGGGACGCGGGTGAGCAGGCGTGGCCGGCGGCTGGAGAGAGGGGGCGGGCAGTGGGAGCCCGCGACGTCCTCTGAGGGAATTGGGGTAGGAGGGCTGCAGTGGGAGCAAGCTTGGCCCTTTGTGGCTGGGCGGGCGGTGGGCGGCGGCGGCGGCATCTTTCAAACCCGAGACGTTTCCGCCGCGGGCGGGGGAGGGGCGAGGGCGGCCGGCTCAGCGCTCCGCACCCCGCAGCGGCCCCCTTCTGCCTCCCTGTGCCCGGCCGGGGCGCGGGGCGGGGGCGGCGGGGCGCGCCGCTTGCGGGGGCGTTTCCGGCCCCGATGCCCTGGCCTCTGCTCGGCTGCGGGTCTCCCGGGCGGCGCCCTGGCCCGGACTGGCGCCCGCTTTTGCCAAAATAAAACCGTTTCCCTTACCGACTTGCGACGTGTTCGTGAGATGGTGGGCCAAAGGAGGACCAACCCTTCCTTGCAGTTTTTTTTCCCCCGGTACATCTGAAGTAACTAGGAGATGGCTAGATTAACAGAGGTCCCATTGTGATTTACTAATGATTTTAAAAAGAAAGCAGAAGCTGCCCTTTGAAACGGAAAATTGTGTACGTGTTTACTTTAGACTGAAGTCGCTAACTTACTTGAACTCGACCACCTCCTTCTCCCTATGAATTGAGAAACCGTGGAGTAGAAGACTATCCCTTAGTGTGATGTGGAGCTGTAATTTTGAGTTCATGTCTATTTTTCTGGTTTAGCAATCTTAAGATCTCTTTTTTATCCAGTTCAAGGGGAGGAGAATATACAGTCCACAGGCGAGAGATCTCTAGAATTGTCCACTACCACGATGGCCCCTTCAAGTGAAAATAGAAAAAGAATCCAAAATGTAAAACTAATTTTAAAAGGGTATATTGGTATGAAATATCTATCTTCTCTAACAGCCTTATAAAAACGTAGGGCACAGGACTGGTCACGTGTTGTTTATGGATGAATCTGTGTCTGGCTCACTGAGCATTCAGGCATTCAGAAACAAAACCCTATCAGCAGTGTGGTTTGACCAAAATGATACTTTATTTTGAGGCAACAATTAACAGGGTGGGGTTTTTTTTTTTCCCTTTTTCCTCTGAGTTGTGAATTTTTGTAATTTGAGTGGTGTGGACTTCAAATCTCTTGCAATTTTGAGTGACTTAGTTAACCTTTGGTAAGGACTTTTTCCCTGACGTTTCTTTCAGAAGGACTTTTCTCTCACCTAAAGTGAATTGGAAAGTAAAAGCTCCTTGTTTTTCCAGTCTTGATGATATGGAATTTTGCTATTCTTTGTATCTGGTTGCTAACTAATGTTAAGCTTACTTCTTCACTTTGATCTTTGTTGGTCTCTAGTGCTTATTGAGGCCTTTTAGATTAGGTTCTGAAATCCTTATGAGGTTGTCAGACTCTGCAGAACTGTAGCAATTCTTTTGAGTATGCTCTATAGGCCACACTTTCCCACAGTGCTATTTTCTCTACACACAGTTTTGTAGAAAGTTTTAACAGCTATAACTCTTTTCCCATTTTTCACTCTCATAAGAAGCATTACTATAGATTGTCTAACTTTAATTATTCGCAGAGCCTGTAAGGAGATGGGTGGAAATAGAAGTGTCATAGTACTTAAGTCTACACTCCATGGATCTTCTTTGTCCTAGTTACTGGAAATATGAGATATTTCCTAAGATCCAAACACTGAACATTGCATCTGTTTAAGGTGGATGGTACATCTCTGGAAGCTTGAATGCAACTTTAAAAGCCAAAAGATCCTTGGGTTTTCCAAAGATATCACACATTTATTTAGAAAAGAGTTGTTTTTCACCTTGCTCATGTTGCTAAGACCAGGGAAAAGAATTGATCTGTCATAAAGTATATGAACAAAAACGCCGTAGTCCTTCATTGTGTCTCAGTCTTACCGTTTTCAATTTCGTGAAGTTTGAATAGAACAACTAATGTTTAAGTAACTCAGAATAGTAGATATGACAGGTTGATTTCAAGTAACTTTTTAAGAATATGAAGATTACTCATCAGAAATTTGCAATAGCTAGATTCCTCCATGTGGGAAGAAGGGATTATTATAGGAGAGTCAGAGAAAAATACAGTCATTTAATGAGATGCTTTTAAAAATTTTCTCTTTCTTTGCTGTGCTCTCACCACTAACAAGTGGTAACATGTAACTTCCATGATAGGCAGAGGATTCTCAGTATTCCTCATTTTACCTTTTATTTTTTAAAAGAAACTGAGGAACATCAATAGTCATAATTATTATTAAGTGCCCTTAATGACCTCATGAGTATGTTTGAATATCTGGGAAATAATTTTCTGCTTTTGTGCTTGAAAAAAATCATTGACTTGGTGGAAAATGAAATTGCAGTGGCAAAGTTAGACTCAATTTCGCTTTAGTCTTTATTTCTCCAGCTTTCTTTAATGCAGAGCTGAGAGGCAAAAATGATTATCCAAAATAAAAGGACATAGTATACACTCATACTTATTCTGTCACAGACAGCGTCTCCTTTATATTATGGTTTAAATTTTTAAAAATGAGGTAACATTAATTGTAATGTGGCACAGAAGTTTATATTGTGACCTGAATTTAACTCAGGGTACCGAACTTGATGGAACGGAGCATTCTAGTCAGTGTGCTTGGAAGCGGGAATACAGGGGAGTAGAACTAAGCTCTGAAATTGATTAGGGGATGCTGTACTGAAATTGATCAAACCTGATACTTCTTCAAAAGGCAGGGTGTTTGTTTGTTAATTGATGTTTGTCACAATTCCAGAAATTTCTGTTTGGTAGTGGTTGACACTCTGAAGACCAAGTCTTCCCTAACATTCTCTACTGTCAGGGCTGTTTTGATAACTTGAAAGCAAACTATTTCTGCACCATTATTTTGTTCTCCTTAGGGAGAAACCTCCTCATTGAAGAAAGGCTTGTTTTACGACTGTTGCTTTCCTGGCTCTCATTTAGTTTTTCTGCACTGGCATCAGCCTTCTCAAGGTTAGTCCTTGTTGAACTAGTTTCATGATTTGTACCATCAAAATACTCCCTCGGCTCTTTGAATGAATTTCTCTTATCAGAAATACCATTCATCCAGGGCGAAAAGAGAACTGTGTTGAGTGCTAAGACCTTGTAATTGGGATTCCTAGACCTGGTTGAGGTGTGGGGGTTCGGGAGTTGGGAAAGTACTACAAAAATCTTAACCAGTGAGTGTATTAATAAAAACAATTGCCAAAAAAAAAAAAAGTAGTAGAGCTCTGTGCCAGGTACTGTTCCAAGCTCTTTATAAACCTCATTTAATTCTTAATCCATTGAGAAGAGTTGTATTTTTATCTCTCATTTTTCAGATGAGCATACTACAGCATGGAAAGTACATTTAAGAAGGTCACACAACCTTCTTAAGTGAGTTTTGGAACTGGGCTTTCAACACAAGTAATTTGGCTCCACAGTTCATGGTCTTAATTTTGGCAGTGCTTGACATTCAGAAAGCCTTGAATTCTTTCCAACAAAAGTTTTCAATCTTTTGTATTGACATTTGTAGCACTGGAAGATGCAGCACCACCTGTGTAGTAAAATACACCTTGAAAGTGCTTCCAACAGGTGGCCTGTTGCCCACTGCCCTTCCTCTCTGTTTTATCACTGTACATAATTTTTGTGCAGTCCTTGTTTGTAAACTTCTGATCTTTTTGTCCTTCCTTCATTGAACATACACAGCTCAGTTAATTGTTTTCACATTCAGTAGTTATTTAATCCTTTATTCCTTGATCCTCCGGGTCTTGCCTAGTTAACATTGGAAAAGTTTCTTTGCTTCCATTTGAGTTTCTGTAGCTGTCAGTGGAAGGGTACTACAAATGACAGCTGTGGGAATGAAAACTGGGTTTCAAAGTGAAATTAGACACCTTCCTGCTCCCTAATAAAAACCACTGCCATCAACCTATGCGACCTCTACAAGTATTTGGAGTTACTTCTTTAATTTTTCTCCAATTAACCTTGGTTTCTCTTATAATAACAATATTTAGAAGTTCAAAATGAATATAACATTGATCACTACTGTTACTTCTTCAATTGTATTGCAGTAATATTTACTTTGCAGATATATTTTTGGGCATATTTTGGCTTTTGCAGCTGAGGACTTAAACTTTTACCTTTTTTTTTTTTTTTTTTTTTTTAATGGCTGGTTCTGTGAGCGGGGCTTGAACCCAGGCCACAGCGGAAGAGCACTGAAGCCTAGCCACTGCACCCCCAGGAACCCCAACTTCACCTTTTTATACTGTTACTTTATGGGAAAGTGAAGTGAGGTTTTCAAGCCATCGCTTTGACCGTCTGAAGTGCAAGTAATTTGAAAGTTGGATATTTTACATTTCTGATTTTAAAAAAATCAGGTTAGCTCTCTGAAGGTTCACTTTATAGGTACATTGGTTATTTAAGGGAGGAAACTCTTTTGGAATAATTTTCCGTAAGAGGTCTTTAAGGTTTTTTCATTAGGGTTGTTTCGTGTGCTTTAGTGTGGACTGCTGATCGATCGAATCCTAAGGACCATTTAGTGACAATGTTTGTTTTGAAACTGTTTTGTGTGGTGGAATTCACTCAGCGCAACCTTGGAGGCTTGGGTATTCTAGACAATGTATGTATTAGAACCTAAAATTTTGCTTTTACTTTTTTCTCTCAGTCTCAATTTGTAAGTTTCCTGCATTTATAAAAAGCACTTGGATTTAAAAATACGAGAGCTGTCTGGAAGAAATCCAGCCGTGGTCAGTATGATGAGAATGGCTCCATGACTGGATATTTTCAGGACAGCCCTCCTAAGTTGGTCTTTGTACCCTAATTGTTTGTAGAAAGTCTTTGGGTAGAGGGTAGGAAGGATCTCATCCTGTGTAAAGCATCCTAACCTTACTCATTGCTATTTTTCTCCACCATTAAGAAAATCAGTCAGAAACATTGCTTTGAGCATGAAACTTAAAAAAAGGAATGAGAATACCCATAGTTTTTATGCCAAAGTATACTGTACTTTACTAGGTTCTGAATTTCATTAGCTTGTGTTTGTATGAGTTCATTTAATTCTTATTCTAGTTGGCATTTTTTACTGAGGAATATGTTCTGATGACATGTTTTCCAGTGTAGTACTTTCCAGTTAATCTTGAAGTGCCTGGTGTCAGGAATTGTGGCATGTAACATTGATTTCCCAATCTCTGCCCTTGTTCATTTAACAAATCTGTGTATCCACTAAGTTTCTTTCTGTAAGCATTGTCTTGTATACATCTTCTGTCTTTCAAACTGTAGTTGATAAAATAAAAAGTAATTTAAGGCATTAACTAATAGTTTTTTTCTCAGTGTGTGTTTTTTCAACAGGTTATCTTGGAATGTCTCCCCCCCCCCCCCCTTTTTTAACCTTAAATAAAGGGTACTTCCACTAGATAAAAGAAAAAGTATTTCACAAGTCATTTGAACCTGCAGTAGGTGGGGAAAACAGTTTTGTGGTTAAGGAAGGAAATGTTAAAATATTCCAGTTGAAAAGTGGAATACATACAGGTTAGATTAAGAATTATATTTAATTCAACTTTAAAGCATTATAAGGTATGTGCTTTTGTGTGTATGTGATCTGGAGGGAAATAACATTCTTTAGGAAAAACATCTTGAGTTACACGTACTGGTCACCTACTTAATATTTGATCAAGCAGCAGTCTGAAGCAGGGATTGGTACATGTGGCCTGCAGACAGTTCTAAATACAGTTTTATTGAAGCAGTCATGTCCATTTGTTTAACTACTGTCTTGCTGATTGCGGACTACAATAGTATTAAATATTTGGGATAGAGACTCTGGTTTACAGAGTCTAAAATATTTTGTCACTGTGATGAGAGCAGTATACCTTTTAAAAGTTGTGGGGTTTTTTTAAATTAGATAATCATTGCATATGTTAATAAATTCAGAAGATTTAAATTAGTCTTCAGTGAAGTTTTCCTTCCTCTTCAGTGTGACCCATGTTAGCAGTGGGGGCAAGTATCTGCTACCTCCTTTGATCATTTTACTTGTATTACAGTTTTTCTTACGGTAAAGAATAAAATTTCTTGTATGTATCAAAAGTGTGGAAATGAAAGATCAAGACAGCTAGATTTTGAGAAAAATGTTTCTTATGCCTAATTTGTTTCACTTATTTGCCTACCTCTTTTGGCTGTTGAGTTTGTCTAGTTTGGTTTTCAAACGCCCTATTTTTAAATGATAGTCATGTTTTGGCTGTAGGGTATACTAGGAGTAAAAGCACTTAGTGGTTTAGGGCTCTGGTGGTTGGCAACTCTCAGTCTGAATATTTAGAGTACAATGACCAACACTTAGTAAATACTCAATAAACATTTGTTGACTTAGATTTAAGTAGCCATTAATTTATAATAGAAAATTAAGTAAACTATTGTATACCTGGAAATTACTCAGTGTGAGGATGCCACCTACTACAGATAGCAGAATGTATCCCTTATTTTGAAGCAAATTTTAGATAAATACAGAATGATATATATGACACAGTATATTTATTAAAAGGAAAATGTATAAAACATGTCAAATTATTGGCAATTAAGTAAATAGTACAAACTGAAGTGTTTCAGAGTATTTAGGATATTGATTTCAAGTTTTGTTTTTAGTAGAGAAAAAATCTTGTCATAAAAAATGTTTATGTTACAGTATCTGAAGATTGTTGCTTGATCATCTTAAACTTTGCAACATTTCACATTTTAAGTTAACAGATTTTGAAGTCTGTTTCCAGAGAATTGATACTTAATTTTATTTTGAATTGTTCTAGATACATACCTGTTTATTTACTTAATGTGATATCTGAATGACTTACTTGTTCTGCCTATTTTAATATTAAGATATCCTAAATAAAAATTACAGTATCAGGTAGAAAGTGTACCCTAAATTACAAAGGAAGGAGATGAGAAATAGGGGTGTGTAAATCAGTGATAATGAAGATTACATAAAGTTGGCTCATTGTAATTTTCTAAAAGCAGGCTTCAGTTGTTTTGAGAGTTTCATGCATATGATTTAAAAAATCAAACCTAGTAAAACCCAGACATAACAAACTAATTGGGGCCCAGAAAAGCCACTGCAAAAAAAACCAGGCCATAGTAAGAGGTTAAAGAACTTACAGAGTGAACCTATACAGCTAGTAGCCTGCAAGGAATTCTGGGGTCTAGGAGTGTGATTCAAATCTATCTTGCTCCTGGCCACCAGTTCCTGTGACCTGGTTTAAATATGTATGGAGATGATTTTGGACCTTTAGCTGGGGTTAGGACTTGCAGTTGATCAATATATGTATTTCTGTAAGATAAAACTTTCTAGAAGTAGAATTGATAAATTGAGTTATTAAGCATTTACAGTGCCAAATATTATGCCTTTAATAATACTTCAGTTGCAATTCTGAGATACAAAAAGCGCTTAAAATCAAGTTTTTAATAAAACTTTGCCTGCAAAACCTGACCTGAAGTAACATGAGGCTATATATATAGTATTATTTTTCACACTGTTCCTATTTCCTGCAGTAAAGTTAGTAATGTGTTCCGTTATGGCATGCTGCCCCAGAATCTCTGAGAGAGTTTTATAATACATGATAATGTACCATGCTACCTCTTTACAGTCTGAAAAATTCTAAATTCCAGAGCATCTACATCCAGGAGTTTTGGATAAGGTCTCTTAGGTATGTATTGACTTACACTTGTGTATGAGAAATGCTTGTTTCCCCACACCCTCACTAACACAGAGCCTTGCTGCATTATTAATACATGGAAATAGCCTGTGATTTTAGGTATTATTAGCCTTAGAGATAGTAGAACTTAGATTTATAGTGTAACTTTCAGATCTGGAAGAACAAAGTCATTACCTTATATGACCCAAAGTCTCACTCCGCCTTTGCACCTGTTTTTAGTTCCATGGTTAACGTGACTGGAAATTTGACAGTTTCTATCAAGTTAGCAGTTCCTCTAATAGTATAATTGGGCAGGAAGTACAATGTGGTTTCTTCGACATATGGGTGAGATTTTGTGAGAAAAAGTGCTAGTGGCTCCAGTGATACTCATTTATTTATAGGTTTAATGTCAATAGCACTTGACTTCTGATTGTGGGAACTAAGAGACATCTAATTAGAAAGGAGTTTGCAACTGTAACTAGCATTCTGTATGTGTTTTCCCTCTTCTTTTCCTGGCTTGTAATTTCTTTGCCATATGTTGTAAATAACTGATTTTTAAAGTTAAACTTGAATTCAGCTGGAGTTTCTTTTGATGAATGGCATGCAGTGTGACAAAAACCGAAGTTTTTGTTTCCTCAAGTGGTTAGCCACTTGTTCCAACATTATTTGTTGACATAAGCTAGTCTTTCAAATTTGAAATGCCATGTTCAACATATCTAATAGCTTATGTTTACTTGGTTTTATTGTAGATTTGTAATATATTTTAATATTTTATGTGATGAAGGAAAAACTTGCCTTCCCCCCAAATATTTTGACAATTTTTGTGCATTTTTTCTAGATGAATCCTCTGTAAATAGGGTTTAGATTGAATTTGTATTAAATTTACATATTAATTTGGAGACCATTTATATTTGTAAAATTAGGGAGTCTTTCATGTAGGAGCACGTGTCTTTTATCATGTGTTGTGGGGGTTTATTCCAGTGCAATTGTATGCTTTTATAAAGAGTTACAGGTAGAAAACACTGTATGAAAAAATATATACTTCCTTTATAGAATTGAACTGCAGATTTAAAAAAATACATAGTTCGTACTTTGGAAATAAATTGAGTATTTACCATATAGTTTAATAATGTAAAATAAATATAAGGCTTTTGTGAGTGCATTTCAGTTATATCCTCAAAAGAGAACTTCTGTAAGAAAAAGGGGTTTTTTTCTCTTAAAATTAAATTATGGTTATGTATTGACAGTGAACAAATAACTAGGAGATCTGGCTTTGTGATAATTTAAATTCTTTATTTTTAAAGAATTTTTAAAAAGTGCATGTACATTATGTGCTCCTTATTTGCTCAGATGTTTATATTTTGTATATAGAGGGCAAAAAGTTAAAACTACAAATGTTAATTTCATTCAGTTTGTTTTTTATTTTAAATAATAGAATTTTTTTAGCAGTCTTTTTTTTTTTTTGCTTTTTGGTATGTGGGTAGCTCCCTGACTGGGAATCGAACCCAGGCCGCAGCGCTGACAGTGCCAACGCTGAAGCCTTAAGCCACTACACCATCAGGGAACTCCTAGAATTTTTTAAATGTCCCTTTTCTCATCTTTCATTTTTATGGTAATGGCTAAAGTTGAAATTTCAAATACGTGTAATTTATATTTAAGTCTGCCGTTTAAAAAATTGGATTCTAAAATATACTGACCTAGATAATCTAACTGAACCTGTTTTCTTTTTAGTTACTCCAGGAGACCCACGGAACGTAGGATGTTGCCACAAACTCTACCTCGTGTGTTCCTCTCCTTCACTCATGAGCTGCACAACAATTGCAAATTTGAGCAAGATGTCTGCAGACTGGGTTGAAAAACTCTGAAGAACCTAATTAACACAGGATGACCTAGGAGTGATTTTAAGTCTTTAACAAGATACTATTCATTAGTGAATGTGTCAGTCTTGGTTCTGAATGCTGCAGGTAACAGCAAGCAGAGTATCTCCTTTCTCTATTTCTGAAGCATTCACTGGACGCTCCCTCGTCCCATCGGTAAGGCGGACTTCTCTCATCTGCTCCTGGAGGTATTGATGGAATACAGTCATGTCCACGCAAGACGAGAGGCAGATCAATACTGAGTATGCTGTGTCCTTGCTGGAGCAGTTAAAACTCTTTTATGAACAGCAGTTGTTTACTGACATAGTGTTAATTGTTGAGGGTACTGAGTTCCCTTGTCATAAGATGGTTCTGGCAACATGTAGCTCTTACTTTAGGTAAGTACTTTAATCGTGATTAGTTTATTTTTGTGTGTGTGGGCGGGGGTAGTTTCCTGCGTGGGAATCGAACCCAGGCCGCAGTGTTGAGAGGGCCGAAGCCTAGCAGCTACACCACTAGGGAACCCCCTAATTTGTATTTCAAATGTAGAATATTAGCTTATTTAAATGGTTTAATAGGAATTCTTTTTGAATTTTTTAATTAAATTTATTGGGATGACATTGGTTAATACATGTTTCAAATGTAGAATTCTATAATTCATTTGTATGATTGTGTGCTCACCACTCAAAGTGTAGTCTCCTTCCATCACCATATATTTGGCCCCCTTTAGGAATTCTTTTAAGCTTTATTTAAATACAAAAAAATAGATATCTTAATGTTTTGTTTAAATTTTCTATTGAAAAAATAAACTTTCTATTGAAACGTTGAAGTGCTTTTTGAATCACTTCCTCACATGTATATGGTTGGACAATTAATTTTGCAGACTCATCCTAGAAAAAGATTGCCGAAGGTCACTGCAGTCACCTTTGAAGTACTCCCCTTGGGAAGCTATGCACCGATGCCAGCGCCTAACTGCAAACAACTCAGTAAGGTGTCTAACTTTGGCAGAATTTCTGGTACCATGATGTGTTCGTTACAGTGCTGCCAACATTAAGTGCACAGTGGCAGGTTCACGAACTTGTCAGATTTGGGGCACGACGACAGTTCTGATGGCCATTCCAGAAAAAGAGTTCCAAAATTGCTTTGAAGAGTGGACTAGGTGCTGGCGTCAGTGCATAACTTCCCAAGGGGAGTACTTTGAAGGTGACCATAGAGATACTCAGCATGAAGTGTGTAGCCCTGTTTCTAGGATGAGATCGTGAAAGTAATTGTCTGACTTTGTCTAAGTAAGGGACAGGTGAAAAAAGTTTTTACAAAGGCTTAAATGCAAGAAATTTGTTGAAATTGACTGAGGAAATTTTTTAATGATAGGGAGGCCAAAAGATTTCATTAAGAAAAGTAAAAACAAATGGGGTGATTGTCATTTACTCTTGAGATTTAACAATAATTAAGTTAAAAAATAGTGGTCATATTTTATATATTAAAGAGTATAGTAAGCTCAGTGATAACTTTTAGAGGATAATTGGTGCTGCCATATTATGCTAAGTATAACATGCACTTTTTTGCCCAAATTTGTGAGGGAAAAATAAAGATGCACATTATACATGAGTTGTACTAATTTTGTATCTATGTGTTTTTAATTCTTTTATTTATGCTTATAAGTTAAAAAAGTGTTACATAAAAATTTCTTGTACCGTATGTTTTTACAAATGCTAAAATTCCTTTGTAATACAAAAAACAAATACCTAATTATGAACAAGTACCTAACTAATAAAACAAGTACCTAAATAATAAAATTTTGAATTAAAAAATTAAAAGGTTTTTTCCCCTGGAAGTTAGGGCCAAAAAGATGGGATGCACCTTATACACAGGATCACATTATACAGTGTAAAATACAGCATTTAGATATGTTGAGGACTTTTATTTCCTTTGCAAAAATATATTTTCTTTTACTCATTTTTGGTTACTCTTGTCATTTGTGATACCCTTTAACCTTGCCAGATTAAAATATTTAATAATTTATAACATTGTTCTCTGTGCCTCAGAATTTAGAAGTTGCTTAGCTATTTGTTTGCTAGTTACAAAAAAGCTTAACTTTACATTTTTATGATCTTTTTCAGTTTTTAATCTTTTTAAAGTAGGTTTCTCTTTATTATGTGTTTCATGAGAGAATAGAAGCTAAGGCACAGCAATTCCTTTCATTGTTTTCTGCCCTAAGGTTGAATTTTTACTTAATATTTGAATGGGACAGGGTGAGTAAAGATGAATAAATGTGGACATTGTATTTCTACTACAGATGTTCCCTTACCAGTCGTAGATGGATATCAGCAGTGAGTGTTAATTTCTGCTGCTCTTCAGTGGCAGCTGTAGGCAGGACAGGTTTAATCTCTTATGTACATTGAAGGTGCGGAAATGTCACCTTCCTCAGTGCGACACATCTCATGATGATTACAGAAGCTAAGGCCCAGATGCTGGTTGCCTTTGCTGTTATCTCCCATTGCTTCAGATTAAGCTGTGGTTTTTTTCATGTGATTTCAGACAGGATTTTCTTAGAAAGCTTGGCATAGTTGCAAATAGTGGTTCCAAAACCTGGTTGATCATCAGAATACTACTATTGGGTGCTTTCACAAATAGAGATTCTTGGGGGTTCCCTAGGGGTGCAGTGGCTAAGGCTTCGGCGCTCAACGCTGCGGCCTGGGTTTGATTCCCAGCCAGGGAACCACCCCACAAAACAAACAAACAAAAAAACCCCCAAAAGATTCTTAGATTTCAAACCTAGAAGTTATGTTCCAATGAATGTGAGTTAGAGTTTCAGAATTTGTGTATGTAAAATCTTCCCAAATGAGTGTGATGATTATTATCTTTTTTCCTTCATCTATTGGTTTGGTAGATGATGTTACAGAATCTTTAAATACCTGGGCCCATCAGCTTTCTCTTTCTAATGACCATTAATTATAAACTGATTACCTGTTATTGGAAAGAGCTTTATGCCTTAGTTGTGGATTTTCAGATACACATTTGTAAGTCATCTAGTTAACTTAAAAACATGCAGAAATTCTGTCTTTAATATTTCCTGTATTGTCATTCTTATCAGGAAGTAATACATGAGTTTATTTAGATCTCTTCCCTTTTTTTCTTCTTCATTTAGTTTATTTGTGGTTATATAGATAACACTGTTTAAATTCTCTAGTCATGAGGTTATTACTCATCTTTAACTGATTTCACTGGAATTGGTTTTCCTTAAGAACAAGAAACTTAAATCTTGGAGTTCCCTGATGGTGTAGTGGCTTAAGGCTTCAGCGCTGGTGCTGTCAGCGCCGCGGCCTGGGTTTGGCCTCGGTTCGGCCTGGGTTCAATTCCCAGCGAGGGAGCTACCCACATACCAAAAGGCAAAAAGAAAAGAAAAGAAAAGAAACTTAAATCTTGCATTGTTACAACCTGAAAGACAGCACAATCTTTTTAAGGCTGCTGTTACTTCCTTGTCACTAACTAGTTCCCTTTTTTAGCATTCTTCCTTGGTTTTCTGAGAGAATATATTCTCCTTAAAGCAACTATAATAAGTAGAAAGAATAGTCGAGTAGTGTTTAAGATTAAAGCCACTCATCTTGAAAATCCTGTGTCTGGGCCAATTTCATAATCTACAATATAGAAATACTCATTAACTTTTTCCTCCCACATTTATCTTTTCTCTGGATTGGGTAGATGGATTATCATATGTACTCCTACAATTTGACCTTTTCACAAGTATTCTTCAACTGGATTTTGCTTTCAAGCTTATAGATTCAGTATCTTTACATATGCATAATCCTACTAGCAGTCTTTATCATTAGAACTTTTGTCTTTTGAACTTGATGACGTCTGAAATCAAAAGAACCTCTGGAATAGTAGTTTCTAGTTGGCGACGTTTACAGTTCACTGTAGACCTCTGATGAGAGAATTACTCAGCATCTCTTCCATTGTGGTACTTCAGCCTGTTAAAATGTTATGTAATTCAATATTTGCTCTTTTTCTTAAAAATGTTTGTTTAACATTTTCATGATCAGGTTAGCTAAGCTTCTTCTATCTTTGGTCATCGGGAAGCACAGTTCCTTCACAGAAGTCCATCATTCTGGTGTCATATGCCATAGTCTAGAATAACCAGTGTCAGTGTCATCTGTATAGTCAGCTGTTCCCTTGCCCTGCTTCCTCTTCCAAAGTTACGACCTTCTACTGGAATAGACATGAAAACTACTTGTGACCTCTAGATCTTCTATTTTTGTCTCAGAGCTCTTAATATTTCTTTTTTCAGGTTTCTTTTGGTTATCTCCCAGTCTCCCATGTCAAACAGGTGAAGCCAGTAGCGATAGATGTTTTTAGAGTTTCTTGCCATGTGTTGGATGTTTTCAAGAATACTTCCTGCTCTCCATTGTTTTGTAGGGTTTATGACCATCCTGTATTCTGGAGGAAGTTGCTAACCACTCTAATTGATGTTTGTGCTCCTCTTCTCCCTAATTGCTGGAAGTTTAGCTGCTGTCCTTACTGCGCATTCTGAGCTACACTGGAAGTCACCAGTGACTACCTCATTGCTTTTGCTGTGCTTGTTGACCATGATTCCAGTTGTTGACACCATACCTCTCTTGCCATTAGTATCCTTGTACTGGCCTGTGGTGGTTATTTCTCTGATTTTTCTCAGTCTTCTGTCATTCTTTTTTCTTTTTTATCCTAACTGAATCCTACTTCAGGTTAGTCCTTGAGATTCTGTGAGCTTTTCTTTTAGTTTTTTAGTTCCCCTCAGATTACTCATTTGGCTTTAGCATACGTCACTTTGTAGGTAATATCACAGTTATTACATCACTTTGTAGGTAATATCACAGTTTATTGCACTAATGCCTGACCTCCAAAGTTCCAGTGATATTAAATACTTAACTGATTATTATTTCCATTTGACTCAACAACCCTTCACTCAAATTGAATATATCCAAAAATTGAACTCGACTTTTTTTCAGGACTTCCTTGACCTTACTTTTTTTTCTCAGCGGTTAACAGTATTTTTTCAGGCGCTTGAAAATAAACAGGTAGCTTTGATTCTTTCCCTGTCTCTTTCCTACTCTATCCCAATCTCTGTTTTGGGAAAATCAGCAGGTCCTGTTGGTGCTTTGTTATGGCTTTCATATCCATTTCTGCACCCTAGCTCAGGTTCTTCCTGTTTTTAATCTGGTAGATTACTGCAGTAGGAGCCTCAGAACCAGTTTTCCTGTCTCTAGTCTTTGGCCCTTGAGGATTTTAATACGGAGTATTCATCCCAGAATACATTTTATGTAATAAACCATGCTCAAAACTCTCGTGTGTCCACTATCTACAGGAAGAAGCTTAGACTCCTATGTCTCATTTTGAGAGCCCTCCCTCTGATGACTGCTGCTCATCTTCCTAGTTCACTTTCTGGTCTGCTGCGTGAGCCCGTATGTTCAGCCATACCCCTGGGGGAAGAAATGGTGCAATGTCCTACCCTCAGTCACGATTTCATCCATTTGAATGCCTTCCATTTTGTCCTTGAGGCGCCCAAGAAAGTGGCGGTTGTGACAAATCCACTTTTGGTCGTGACAGGCTTTTCTCTGCTATGCCTGTAGTGATGTTCTGTACGTCGTTTGTCCCTCTCTCTTCTGTGTATGTCCATTGTACTTTGTATTCCCTTTAATGTTTTTTTTGTTTTGTTTTGTTTTGTTTTTTTCCCTTTAATGTTAATAGCCTTTTCATCATAGTTTCCTATATATTGTATAATAGAGATTCTTAGGAAACTGACCAACATGTTATTAGAAAATCATTAAGTAAATAAAATTTTTAATAAGCTTCATTGAATGTAATTTGCATACCATAAAATGCACCCATGAATTTTAGTATATTTATGGAGCTAAACAACCATCTCTACATTTGGAATATTCCCATTATCTTGTGCCCAGTTACATTTACTCACGATTTTTACCCACAGCCCTAGGTAACTAGAACTCTCCTTTTGGTCCCTCTATTTATTTGCTTTTTTGGGATATTTCATATAAATGGAGTTAATAATATGTAGTCTTTTGTATCTGGCTTCTTTTACTGAGCATAATGTTTTTGAGGTTTGTGTTGTAATATGTATCAATACCTAGTTCTCTTTTGTTGCTGAATAGTATTCCATTTTATGAATATAAGGAGGACAGGTACGCCTTAGAGACACTGGGTTCAGTTCTGTAGTACTACAGTAAAGCAGATAGTATAATAAAGCAGTCACACAGAGGTTCTGGCTTCTCCGTCCACATAGAAGTTACGTTTACACTATACTCCATTAAGTGTACAATTGCATTGTGCCTAAAAAATGCACATACCTTAATTAAATACTTCATTGCTAAGAAGTATTAATCATCATCTGAGCCTTCAGCAAGTTCTAATCCTTTTGCTGGTTGTGGGTCTTCAATTTGTGAACACACACGCACAATACCTGCAAAGCACAGTAAGGCAAAACTCAATAAAACAAGGTATGCGTATAAATGGATTTTGATGTCACTCAGAATTGCTAGTGGAATAGCTTGGTATATCTTTGGCACTGGATTCATACGTTTCTGTTGTCTCCCCATAAGTTAGTTATCCATCAGCAAATATCCTAAATAAATATCCCATGGTTTTTTTGTTTTATTTGTTTGTTTGTTTAGCACTACGTTTTATACTAAACCCATAGGCTTTGTTTTTTTCCCTCTGCTGTAGGGCCATGTTCATGAGTGGACTAAGTGAAAGCAAACAGACACACGTACACCTGAGGAATGTGGATGCAGCCACCTTACAGATAATAATAACTTACGCATACACGGGTAACTTGGCAATAAATGACAGCACTGTAGAACAGCTTTATGAAACAGCTTGCTTCCTGCAGGTAAGCAGGTTTTTCTCTCAGTTACATACGTTAACTGGCTTATTTTTTCCAAGAAACGTTTCATCAGTGATGTATCAATGTAATTTTCGTGTTGCAGAATTTAGAAGGTAATAGTTTTCTTCTCTTTTTAAATGTGTAAAGGAAAAACAGAATAGGATTTGATCAGCCAATGATCTTAATTAGTTTGAGATGAGAACTCAATTATAAATGAAAATGTCATACTGGTTTCATATTCTGTATAATGTACCTGAGAATTTAGATTTCAAGGAAAAGTAATTTTTGACACTGATTATTAAATTCAAGTGCTTCAATATTTTATGGTATTTTCACAGAAATTTTCAAGATTCTTATGGAAATTGTCAAACTTAAGTATATAGAATAACCGTGTGAGCATATTGAGCTCTTAAGGAGATGTATTTCAACTAAACTAAAATACCGTGCCTATATTAGGTACCTATTGTATCTATAACTCTGGGGAAACTGAGGCCATAGTAGGTAGCTTCCTAGTGCGTTAGAATCCAGAGGCATTCACATCCTAAATTCAAACTTGAAATGTTTACTATAAGCTGTTTTCATTTGGTTCTCTCAATTACATGTTTTTTAAAGCCTAGAAAAGTGTATAACTTTATCCATGAATTTCTTTACCTTTCCCTTAAGGCTGTTTAGTATTTTAAGAGCCTATTTAATGTTATTGTACTGGCTTCTAAATAGGACAGTTAAGTAGGCCACTCGACAGAAGGAAGAATTGCAAAGTTATGCATAGTCTTCTAATTTTACTGTTACGGAAGACATGATCTCTTAGCCCAACCAAACGTGTATCTAAAAATAAAAACTACAGTGTAGGGATCTGATTAATATACCTGTGTCCTATACAAAAATAAAATTTGTCCTACCTTTATCTTCCCTTTTTTTTTTTTTTTTATTTTAGGTAGAAGATGTGTTACAACATTGTCGAGAATATTTAATTAAAAAAATTAATGCAGAGAATTGTGTGCGATTGTTGAGTTTTGCTGATCTGTTCAGTTGTGAGGAATTAAAACAAAGTGCTAAAAGAATGGTGGAGCACAAGTTCACTGCTGTGTATCATCAGGAGGCTTTTATGCAGCTGTCACATGACCTACTGATAGACATTCTCAGTAGTGACAATTTAAATGTGGAAAAGGAGGAGACTGTTCGCGAAGCTGCGATGCTGTGGCTAGAGTACAACACAGAATCACGATCCCAGTATTTGTCCTCAGTTCTTAGCCAAATCAGAATTGATGCACTTTCAGAAGTAACCCAGAGAGCTTGGTTTCAAGGCCTGCCACCCAATGACAAGTCTGTAGTGGTTCAGGGTCTGTATAAGTCCATGCCCAAGTTTTTCAAACCAAGACTTGGAATGACTAAAGAGGAGATGATGATTTTCATTGAAGCATCTTCAGAGAATCCTTGTAGTCTTTACTCTTCTGTCTGTTACAGCCCCCAAGCAGAAAAAGTTTACAAGCTGTGCAGCCCACCAGCTGACTTGCATAAAGTTGGGACTGTTGTAACTCCTGATAATGACATCTATATAGCAGGTGGTCAGATTCCTTTGAAAAACGCAAAAACAAATCACAGTAAAACAAGCAAACTTCAGACTGCCTTCAGAACTGTGAATTGCTTTTACTGGTTTGATGCACAGCAAAATACCTGGTTCCCGAAGACCCCCATGCTCTTTGTGCGCATAAAGCCATCTCTGGTGTGCTGTGAAGGCTACATCTATGCAATTGGAGGAGACAGTGTAGGTGGAGAACTTAACCGGAGGACCGTAGAGAGGTATGACACGGAGAAGGACGAGTGGACAATGGTCAGCCCTTTGCCATGCGCCTGGCAGTGGAGTGCAGCGGTTGTGGTCCATGACTGCATTTATGTAATGACACTGAACCTCATGTACTGTTATTTTCCAAGGTCTGATTCATGGGTAGAAATGGCCATGAGACAGACTAGCAGGTCTTTTGCTTCAGCTGCAGCTTTTGGTGATAAAATTTTCTATATTGGAGGGTTGCACATTGCTACCAATTCTGGCATAAGGCTCCCCTCTGGCACTGTGGATGGGTCTTCAGTAACTGTGGAAATTTATGATGTGAATAAAAATGAGTGGAAAATGGCAGCCAACATCCCTGCTAAGAGGTACTCAGACCCCTGTGTTAGAGCTGTTGTGATCTCAAATTCTCTATGTGTGTTTATGCGAGAAACCCACTTAAATGAGAGAGCTAAATATGTCACCTACCAGTATGACCTGGAGCTTGACCGGTGGTCTCTGCGGCAGCATATATCTGAACGTGTACTGTGGGACTTGGGGAGAGATTTCCGATGCACTGTGGGGAAACTGTATCCATCCTGCCTTGAGGAATCTCCGTGGAAACCACCGACTTACCTTTTCTCACCGGATGGGACAGAGGAGTTTGAACTGGATGGAGAAATGGTTGCACTCCCACCTGTATAGTTGGGAGATCAGGGGGTATACGCCTGACTTACGTGCTTTTGTCATTTTCTTTGCTAAACAGAGAGGCTATGAAAGGACTAAATATGAGTACATAAAGATCTATCTTTGATAAATTTTATTTTTATGCCCTACTTAATATTTGCATCAGTATAATATATATCAGTGAGTCTTACAGAAAGATATGCTTCCATAATATGAAATAGATTATCCAATAATTGAGAAACTTTTATGCGTTTCATGAGAGCATAGAATCTGGATTATCTAACATTGTTAGCCCTGTGTGTGTACAGTTTCAAAAGTTCACTTACTAAAGTAGCTTCCTGTTCCTAGTGTGGTATATCGCAAACTGTGCTGAGGTTATTTTAGTGTATGTACTCCATTCCTGTGCTTCTGCCCTGAAGTCCTGGAATACCATTTTCTCAGTGTAATTAATTCAGCTGCACTTGACACTCATGTCCGTGTTGGGATAGAAAGTCCTCTAAATCCTGTACTTCATTCAGTTGAGGAAGATCTTCCATTTATGGTATTGCACAGGGAAAGCTATGACTGCAGGATCGGTCTAACTACACTATTAGGTGCATGTATTCCCTTTTCACTTATATTCTAGAATACAGGTCTTCCAACCAGCTGGTCATTTACCAGGCGTGGACTTACGTGGCTAGTCCCTCATTGTGCGGGTCTGTGTGGAGCTTTCATCAGTAAAGGCCTCCACTTTCTGTATTACGTTAACATTGGCTCATGCATATAATTACCTGCTGCTGTTGTATTTCTCCACCTTAAAGATTAGAGTGGGTTAACCAGGTCATTACATCTTAATTTAATAACAAGCATTACTGTAGAGTGATTGTGCGTAGATATCCGTTAGCTGTCAGGGTGTGTTTTTTTTAAGCTGTTGTGTGTGGGGTAGGAGTAGGAAGGTGAACTGTTCAGGAATCCCTGCACCAGCGTGCAGAAGAGCAGACAGCGGGCGCTGCTCTGGCATTAATCCCAGGAACCACTAGCAGGAGTGGGTGCCGCCCACCTAACATGAGCACAGGTGCTTCGTGACAAGCGTTACTAGCATGTTCAACTGCATAATGTTCCGGCACTGTATTTTGAATGACATTAATTTATTAAATAAATAAATTGTATATATTCAATACTTGTTTTTCTTTTGTGATGGGAGAGATTTAATGGTGTGCTTTTAGTTTAAATTTCATTGGGTCAGTTGAGCTTATTGTTACATGTGATTTCTTCAGAATTTTGTTTTGAGATACATGATGGCTGTCCGGAAAGTATCCAGCCATGTAATATGAAACATAGAGGCATTTATGGCTGGATTTTTACAGACTACCCTTGTTATATACATCTTATTTATGTGTCTGTGTGTGGCTTTCCTTTTTTATTGTGATGCGAGCCTTACTGTATCAACATAAGTTATAGTCAAAGACATTGTCTTTCAACCCTAGCTGCATATCAGAATCATCATCTGGGCTACTTTTAAAAGCTTGAGATGATTCCTGAGCTCCAGCCAAACAAAATGAGCCACAGTCTGGTAGGCGGAACCAGCAGCACCACAGGTGATTTGCTTGTGCAGTCCCTTCGAGAACCACTTCAGGCCTTCAGTATAGGCACACACACCTCGGAGATACTACGGGGCTTGTTACAGACCATCATAAAGTGAGTCAGTCTTTTGCTGGTGGAGGGTTTCGTCTTCTATTTGTAGAAAAATGCAACATCTGTGAAGTGCAGTGAAGGAAAGCACGATAAAATGATGTATGCCTGTGTAAGGATTTGATTCTAGGTTACCATTCTTTCTAGAACACTGTTGGTTATGCTTACAGGCCTCAGCTTCCTCCCACTGCCTATTGGATGAAGTCCAAATTCCTTAGCATTATTTAAGGCTCTCTTGTCATTTGGCTTCAGATTACCTTTACAGTTATCTTACATTGTTTTCCCACCAATCTTAACTTTAATCAGGCTTTTGCTATACTTCCCCGCCTTTGCTTATGCTGTTTGCTCTGCTCAGAATGGTCTTTTCATCTCATCTCTGCCTGTGGCTGTCGTTTTATTATCCAAGGTCTGTTTAAGGTGGTTTTTAAATGACTTCTTCCCTGATAACCACCTCTTACCCTGTGCTGAAGAGTTAGTTCCTTCTCACATCCTTTGTACCTTGTACCTTGATCTGTTATTTGTACCAGTTCATTCTGTTGAGTGTTCTCATGGATCTTTATATGCTTTTCTGCAAAATGACTCGTGTTTTTGAGAATCAGGACTTTCTTAATATAGATAGGGCTGCATCTTTCTACAGTGGAACACAGCTAATTGGTGATAAAAATGTTGAATGAAAGGTATATACAAAGGGCCTTGGGGAGTTTGGAAAAGTCAAACCCAATATACCAAATTCTTCATTCTCATTAGAAGTTTCATTAGTCACCTTTTTTCTTCACTTCTCCATCCATCTTAGATCTGTTACTTTAATACTTGCACCACTCTTGGCAATATCCTTATAACTGTGGCAAAACCTGAGTCTTAGATGAATGATCCTGTTTGGAATAGCTAAGCTTCAGTTTCATTTCAAATGAGTTTCTTCATGTGCAATGCTCCTCACATGACCATTTGAAAGTAATTTTTATTGGAGGGATTTGATAATAGAAACCTTGTTTTAGGCCTTGGACACTGGGTGAGCATGGGGAAACCTGATTGAGGTTGGCCAAGTTCGTGGGAAAGGGCACGGGAGCCTAGTTTCTCCTCAGTAACAAAGTCCTCTTCTTTGAGGCCTGAGAACTGTTTTCTCACATTCGATTGTCCCCATGCATCCCAGTGTGGGGACACTTCTTCCCGCTTTCCTAAAGGGTTACATAATTATGCAGATGAGCCTTGTGGGCCTTCTTTTTTACCCTTGGACAGTACTTTCTGAAACTCCTAGATTTCCAGATGAGAACTGTTTATTCTGGATCAGACTTAATTTGGTTAGCTGAATTCTCTGGGGTATGGAGAGTTTTTCTTACCCTTGGCCTACTTTTTGTGGTACTAAATATCCTTTTACAGTTTCACCCTGTACTTTGTAAAACAAACAGTTGAAAGCACTGCTTTCTTTTACTGGTTCAGTAGTACGTCAGCCCCGTCGTGCTTCTTGGAAAGCCATAGGCACAGAGCCTTGCTTTGACAAGGAAGGTTTTCATGTCACGGTATTCGTCAAGGACCACTGTGATGAAGCTCCCTGTTGTCACAGTTCATTACAAAACCACTTAACCCCCAGAACAGTAAGGATGGTGATGGAGATAATGAGGGCTGTCCGGAAACCATCCAGCTGTAAATGCCTCTTATTTTTCATACTACATGGCTGGGTACTTTGTGGACATCAGGTTCTGTGGGGAGAAATAAGCACTGGCCTAGCCAAGGGCCAGGGACACTTTTACAGGGTCTTCGCTCCCTCTCCTTGTGCTTGGATTCTGCCCCCTCCCCGGTGCAGCAGCAGAAGAAAATCACCATCGTGTCATTGACCTCAGATTAACTTATTTTCCCGTGTTCTCATAGCAACGTGGGAGGAACTGAGAGGACAGTGGAAGGAGGAAGAAGAAATGCAGAGGGAAGCAAGCTGGACTCCTGCCCACCCTCCTGGGAACCACCTCCCTTTGTTTAATTTTGTATTCTGCGTTTTCCTCTTTGCCGCATTCCCCCAGTTTTCACAGTAATTGTTTCAGTAGCTGTCCAGCCTTATATAGTGAGCATCGTGCTTAGTGTCACACTTAAGTATGAGTATCATAACTCAGTTCTTCCATGACAAAGAACTCTGTGCACGTTACTTTTCTTCCTTAAGGATTATTTCCTTGATGTTAACTCTTAGGAATAGAATGCTGGTCAGGCTCAGGGTGGGGTTAACTCATTTAAAGTGAGTGAGTTGCATTCCTGATTAAGGTAAGCGCCTTATGAGTTAACGGGTTCATTCCTGCTTATTGACCAGGCTTCTTAAAAGCACATTGCTTCTAAAGCAATGAAACAAGTGTTACCTTAACATTCAAACATCCAAAAAAGAACTGTTGGAGTGTGGGAGCTGGACACAGTAGAGGTCATGGAGATCTAAGCAAGGCAAGAAGCAATGGTCAGGCTCTGGGGGGGTGTCTGCTTCAATCAGCACGGTCTTACTCCTCTGGGACAGGACTTTGAGCAGTTTCCCATTGAAGACAGTATTTCAAAACCACCGTTCCACCTCCTTTGTTATCCCTAGACTCAGAGAGGTCTTTTATTTAGCTTTGCCAAGATCATACAGCAGTCTAGGAATGACTGCCTCCACCTTCTGGGGTTCTCTGTACACAGAAATCTAGTAAAATTGAGGGAAACTGAGGTAGTGAGTGGACTGGGAGCCCAAGGGGAGGAGTCTGATGGGCTCCCTCTGCATGTCTTCTCTCTCCTTCCTGTCTCTTTCCTACTTAGAAAGATGAGAAACACCATCATAAGTTGGGTGAGGGAGTGTTCATTTTATTGTTACCCTCTATAGCCTACACTTTAAAAATTCATTTGAATCTCTTCAATTGTTAATACAAAGAATTTAAAATAATAGTAATAGCGAATGTTATCAGAGTTAAGCACGTGTCAGAATGCCAGTTTGAGTATGCATAATTTCACACTTCTTTTCTATATCCAACTTTCTCATTCATTTCTGGTGCTCCCTCCTTGAAACCAGGACCTCACACCATTCTCTTTGCTCTGCCTGTGGATTTTGACCCTTCGTCTCCTAGTTACTTATCTCTTCTCCCCCAGTGACAAATCAGAACTGTGCCTGTCCATGCATCCAATGTTTACTAAGTGTTTACTACCTGTCCAGTACTGTTCTAGTCCCTGATGATACGGAAGTGAATAAATCAGAAAAAAATTCCTCCTCACGTTCATTGGCACATTCATGTGAACACAAATGTGGATCTACAACATGCTTACTGTCTAAACCCACTGCACCCCAGGAAATCGCAAGGTTTGGAGGGGTTAGGCAGTGAGCAAGCGTGCGTGCTGGATGTCAAGCCCAGGCCTGCCTACCTCCAGGGTATGGGGGCCTAACTTTCATATACAATATAAACCCCCAAGCAAATGCAAAGGGTGGTGTGGATTGTTGTCACCAAAGTCTAGCGAAATGAAACTGCAGGTGCCTTTTTATAGTTTTCACTTGTCAGAGACAGCAGCCTCTTGGGGTTTGATGTCTTAAAAGATATGCCTGAAAAACGTAAACTTTATTCCTTCCATTGACAATGTCTACTTAACTTCAGAAATAAATTACATTTTGAAATGGTTGCATTTTCTTCATGATTAAAACAATTTTAAATACATCTTAACATGTATAAGTTGATTTTAACGAGATGTGTGCCTAAGCCATCATCTAGGTGATGTGAAAGAGTTAATTTAATCAACAGTATGCTTGGCCTTGAAATCTGTCACATCTTGAAAGTGGGGAAAACATCTTTTGGTCCCCAGAGAAAACAAATTGATGTTTTCTTTCTAAATGTTTTGGTTTGCGAAGTTGATATGAAGATTATTTGTTGCGCTTTCCAAAAGCTTCCCAGCTTACTTGATGGGAACTCCTCACCCTGGGAAGGCAGCCAGCTCCCATCACCCAAGTCCCCCTCCAGGCACGTCTTTTCATTCCTGTTTCTACCATGGGGTTTTCCCATCCTCATCCTTTTTCTTTAATCCTTGTATTCTCACCAAGAATGACCTTGGGTGGTTTCTGTACTTCTCAGTTTCCTTCTGGCTTGAACATCCGGAGATGACTTTCTTCCTTGGTTCTCTGCTGTCATCGTTCCTTCCGCTCCCTGGAGCTTTACTCACTCTGGCCTAGTCCTCCCCTGAATCACAGGCCATGCCCCTGCCCTCCCACGGTGGGTTGAAAATCTGCTCTTAACTTTTTCTTCTTTTTCAAAATCCTACCCTCTTCACTGAAGGAGCAGGCCACCTCCGGGAAGCCTTCTCTGATCGTTCCAGCTGAAAAGTCTGCCATGCTCTTTTCCCGGACCTCTCACCATACTCATCACTTTTTTTCTTTTTTCCCCCCTCATTTCTCTTCTTCAATTACATTTGACACGCAATCTTATATTGTTTTTTGGTGTGCAGCATAGCGATGAAACAGTTACATAACTTAGACAAAATCCTTATTCCGATACATCTGGTCCCACATGTAGTTATTACAGGGTTCCTGCCTGTGTACCCCATGCTGCACTTTACATCCCTGTGACTGTTTTGTGACGATGAATTTGTACTTCTTGATTTCTTTCCCTTTTCACCCACGCCTCCCACTCACCTCCATCACCCCAACAAATCTAGTACCCATCTGACACCACCCGTAGTTGTTGTGTCATTACTGACTATACTCCCATGTTACACCCTATATCCCCATAACTATTACTTTGTAACCACCAACTGAACTCCCCAATCTCTTCCCCTTATTTCACGCCCCCCCCCCCCAACCTTCCTCCCATCTACCAACAAACCGAATGTTTTCTGTGTCTATGAATCTGTCCCTGTCCCACTTGTTTATTTTTTTCTTTGGATTTCACCTCTAAGCAGTTAACTTCTATCTGTCTTCCTCTGTTTGACACTCCACTCAGTGCAGTACCCTCCATGTCTTTTGATTGGCTCTTTTAATCCATTTAAATTGAAGGTAATTATTGATATGTACCTATTGCCATTTTATTGTTCATAATACTGCTCCCCCCGCTGACCCCCTCCCCATCTTAAAGCAGTCCCTCTAACATTCCTTGTAATACTGATGGGGTGGTGATGAACTCCTTTAGCTTTTTTTTTTTTTTTTGTCTGGGGAGCGCTATTTGCCCTTTGATTTTGAATGATAGCTTTGCCAGCTAGAGTAATCTTGGTTGTAGGTTTTTGCTTTTCATCACATTGAATATTTCCTGCCACTCCCTTCTGGCCTGCAAAGTTTCTGTTGAAAAATCAGCTGACAGTCTTATGGTAGTTCCCTTATAAGTGGTTGCTTTTCTCTTGCTGCTTTTGGTATTGTTTCTTTGTCTTTAACATTTTCCATTTTAATGATGTGTCTTGGTGTGGGCCTATTTGGGTTCATCTTGTTTGGGACTCTCTCTGCTTCCTGGGCTTGTATTTCTGTTTCCTTCGCCAGGTTAGGGAAGTTTTCAGTCGTTATTGCTTCAAATAGATTCTCAATTCCTTGCTTCCTCTCTTCTCTTTCTGGTACTCCTATGATGTGAATGTTATTGCACTTGATGTTGTCCCAGAAGCCCCTTAAACTATCCTAATTTTTTTGGATTCTTTTTTCTTTTTGCTGTTCTGACTGGATGTTTTCTGCTACCTTGTCTTCCAATTCACTGATTTGATCCTCTGCTGCATCTAGTCTGCTGATGATTCCTTCTGTTGCATTCTGAATTTCAGTTACAGTATTCTTCATTTCTGACTGGTCCTTTTTTATGGTTTCTATGTCCTTCTTTATGCTTGCTATCTCTATGTTGAAGTTTTCACTAAGTTCTATGAGCATTCTTAAAATCACGGTTTTGAGCTCTGTATCTGATAGGTTGCTTGTCTCCATGTTGTTTAGTTCTTCTGGAATTTTTCTGTTCTTTTATTTGAGACATATTTTATTGTTTCCTCAATAAATAATTGTTTATTGTTTTGTTACCTGTCTGTATTTTTGTCTATGTATTAGGTAGCTCTGATGTGTCTCCCAGTATTGCTGGATAGCCTTATGTCATAAGTGCCCTGTGGGGCCCTGGCACTATTTCCCTGGTCATCTGCACTGGTGCTCCTGTAGATTCTGGTTTGATGCCAGTGCTATGCCTAGAGCTACTACAGTAATTCTGGTCACCACCAGCCTGGGCCTGTGGAGATAGTTTTCCAAGGAAGATTGCAATGAGAGTGGGGCTGGTTTCTCACCAGAGAAAGTGCCTCTGTCTTTGGTGGAGTTGGGTGAGGTGGGGCCCCAGTGAGTCAGCAGGGTGAAACAAGTAAAAGCTCAACAGACCAATCAGGTTCAGATTTGGCCGTGTGGGGGCGGGCGCAACACAGGAAAGATGGTGCCCACCAGTTGGCACTCACCAAACCAATCAGATTCAGGTTTGGCTCTGTGAGGGGGCGGGTGCAACACAGGCAAGATGGCGTCCACCAGCGTCTGCATGGAAGGAGGGCACACCCAGGATAAAGGGCAACAGTCGTCCAGCCTTTGCTCCAAAGTCACACACCTCAGGCTGCCCTCTGTATGCTTCCAATGTCCCTTGAGTCACCGTTCCTCTGCTGGAGCCCAGGGTGAGTACTCGCGAGTGATTGAGTCAGCACGGACACTTTAAGAGAAGGTGTGGGTTTCCCAGAGCCTTCTATCCTAACCAGATGGTCGGAGGCCCCACTGTTTTCAGTCAGATGTTGTGGGGCTCCTCTTCCCAGTACCATTGCTCCGGGCTAGGGAGCCTGGTGTGGGGCTGGGGTCCCTCACTGCTCCCGAGGGAACTTCCGCAGCTGAGACGTTCCTCTTGATTCCGTGCCACCACCAGAGCTTTGGCTCCTTTGGCGTCTGTGCCCTCCACCAGTCTCGCCGTGACCTCCTCTTCTTTGTATCCTTAGTTATAAAGTTTCTGTTCAGCTGGACTTCAGATGGTTCTCCGTGTTGGTGGTTCAGTAATTTGTGGATCTCTCCTCACTGTCTTTATATCAGAATTTTAATCAGGTCCCCTCTTGTCTTCTGCACTCCAGAGAGTACCTCGCCCACAGTACGTGGTTTTGTGACCGAGTGAGTGTTTAGCTCGTCGTGCTGGGGCTGCAGCCGAGGGGGTCTGTTGTCAGCACTCAGGCTGTGTCTGACAGAGCATTTCAGCTCTCCAGCTCCTTTACACTACACTTTCACATCGACTCTGGCTCTCTGATATGTGCGCTTTTGTAAATTGAGACAGCTTGTATAAACAGTTTGTCCATATAGGAAACCCATTCTGCATTCCCTAGGAATTAATTGTATTAGAAACTTTGGAGGAGCTCCCTGGTGGTGTAGTGGCTAAGGCTTTGGCACTGTCAACGCTGTGGCCTGGGTTCGATTCCCAGCCAGGGAACTACCCACGTATTAAAAAAAAAAATAAACAACAACAAAGAAACTTTGGAAACATAGCCTGCTCTTCAAGGGAGAATAGTCACAGCATTTAACTTGCTAACTTAAAAGGAAACAAAAAACGCATTTTCCAACCAGAGTACAGAGTATAGACTAGTATCCTTCATTTCCAACAAGGCCCCAAAAGAAAACTAAGGACTCATTAATTCCAGATGCTCAAAGGAGCAAATTAATGGCATTCGCTTTGAGTCTCAAAACAAGGATTTAGTACTAATTACAGCACACTTTACAGGTTGTAAAATATGTAGGATTTAAAAATTCTAGTTGTGCTTGCCTGATGCTTTTAAATGACCATGAAGTGGGTGACATAGAACAATGCTCATTCATCTTCATTTGTTAAAACTTCACCTGGGAATTTCCATTTTTGAGTGTGTTTGGGGGAATGGGTGATCTACATGTTCACGGCACAGAGTCATTGATGTCCAGTGGATGGTCTTGTACAAAGAACCACGTCAGGATTCTTGCCGCCAAGGATGGGACCGTTTCACATCTGTCTCTGTAGTTCTAGGAAGTGCTCCTGAGCGATTGTCTTCAAGGGCAGACAGAGTAAGGACAGACATCTGGAAAGGCTACTTTTCAAATATGAATGAAAATCCAGATGGTAACTACAGATGGACAGTTGGAATATAGAAATTACCCGCTTCCTGCCTACAAACTACATGAAGAAAAAGTGAGTTTTACCACAATAGCCCTGTGGCACATGTCTCTTGGGTCTCCACTTTGCCAAAAAGAGTAATTTGGATGCTAAGTCGTCTTCCAGGGCATTGCCCACATCACCCACAATTACTTTACAGTTGCTTTTCATTGACAAACCCCCTAATCTAACCTCTGGAGAAACCAAAGGGAAACACGTTCTCCTGGCAACGTTTCTCCCTGGGGGTTGAGTTTTGCTCCTGGGCTCATCATTTGGGACACATGGGATTTAAAGTTGGTTGGAAGCTATGAGCTTGGACCACTGAGGAAAGCAAAGGGGTGGTGACTTCAGAGAAAGTCACTGAATTTATAGCTTAGGGCAATGCGTATGCCCCAGTCCAGTACCCACTTTCTAAAATGCAGCACCCAGCCTGCCCCTTGCCTGCGGGGAAGGCCTTCCAGGGCTCCTCTTGCCTTTCAGATCAAGTCACACCCCCTGGCCAGGCTGGCAGGTCTCTCCTTGTCCCAACCTCACCTTATTTTCCAGCTCATCTCTTGCCCACTCCTCTGTGCCATTTAGATTCCAGTCACACCAAAGAAATTTGCTGCTTCCAAGTCTTTGCCTATGCTGGTCTCCTCCATCCCGGAGGGCTGCTTATCTTACAACCTCTTCCTCCACTCCCACCTCACCCCGAAATCTATCACTAAGACTGCAGGTCTCAGCTTAAGGCTCCCAGGGGAAGGGATGTCTACTTGTCCCTGTCGAAAAGCAGTTGGCCACCATGATGCACTTGAACACACAGCCTGGCTTACCCTTGACCCTTCTTTACCTTCTGTGGTTACTGTCCATTTCCCCCTGCTGAACTGCAAGCTCTAGGAACGGTGTGTGTGGCATGTACTCTGCATGTAGATAGCAGACACTCAAATACTTGACAAGGAGAAGGGAGGGCTTAAAAGGGAGTCATGGAGGGATTTGCGTTAGCCTTAAGGGAGCTTGCCAGGGCCCAGAGCCAAAGATGTACAGGTCGTAGGTCTCTGCAGGCCACTATGAGGCACTAATGCAGTGTGGAAAGTCCTTAGGGTTTGTGGCTGCCTAGGACAGACAGTTCTTGAGACACTGGACACGTATGTGATTGTTAAGACTTGGGGAACGTCAGCCCTTCAGAGTCAAAAAATAAGCTTCCTTCACCCATCTCCCCGAACCGGTGCCGAGACAGGACCTGTAACAAAATGAGAAAAAGATGGACAAATTAAACTAGTACAGGTCAAACAGTTAATTATTTGATTTAATGTTTTGCTTTTTTTATTGTTAATTTATTGGGATGACATTGATGAGTAAAAATTACGTAGATTCCAGGTATGCAATTCTATAGTGCATTGTCTGTGTGTGGCACTGAGTGCTCACCACCCAGAGTTAGTTCTTCTTCCATCACCACATATTTGAGTCCCCCTTCCTCCCCCCGACACCCCTCCCACCTTACCCTCAGGTAACCACTAAACTATTGACAGAGTTTATGAGTTTTTGTTTCTCTGTTACTTTCAGTTTTATATTCCATATGTAAGTGAAGTCATACAGTTCTTGATTTTTTTCTATCTGGCTTATTAGCATGATGATCTCATGGTCTATCCATGTTGTTGCAAATGGCAGTATTTCATCTTTTCTGATGGCTGAGTATTACTGCTTTGATGTTAAAATGTCTTTGTATGGAATGGTATGATAAGAGAATGTAGTGTAAAGAGTCCTTATTTGGCAAAACAACTTGAAGCATCCAAACTTTCTAGCCATATTGGGGGTGGAGAAATTGGACCCCTATTCCACACTATTCTAATAAAGAAATTCCAGGTGGATAAAGTCCTAAATGGGAAAAGCAAACTGAAAAAGTTCTAGACAACTATAGGAAGCATCCTCATGACTTTGAGGAAGAGAAAGATTTCTTAAATAAGACACAAAAATACATGATTTCATCGAAGCCTGTAAGAGGAAAAATACATTTGACAACATTTAGAACTCTGTTCATCAAAAGATACCATAAAGAATGAAGATAAGTAACAGAATGAGATATTTGCAACACACATAATTGACAAAGAAATAGCATCCAGAATATATGAGGGCTGTCGGGGAAAAATCCAGTCATAAATGCCTCTGTTTTTTATATTATATGGCTGGGTGCCAAAAAAGTGTATACACACTGTAAGAGGTGTTACCTATGTATTTCTGGACGCTGATGGTAACCACTTTGAGCACCTTTTGTACTTGCAGAAGTCAAACGTAACTTGTATTTATCTTTCATTATTGGTATATATTGAGTATTACAATTTTAATACAGATTTTTTCCTTTCTTAAAATGTGTATACATTTTTTGGCACCCTCTGTGTGTGTGTGTAAAATAGAAAAATGGGTAAAAGATTTGCACAGGAAATCTGAATGGTCAATAAAATGAAAAAGTACCTCAGGAAAATGCAAATGAAAACCCATAGTGAAATACTATTTCACACACATAACAGATCAGCAAAAATTTAAGTTCCTGGTAATACCAAAGCATTGGAGACATTGTGGAACAATGACATTTTGATGCCATGCTGGTGGGAGGCATCACTTTGAAAAACAAGTTGGCATTAACTAAAAAGGTCAGAGGTATCCCATTCCCAAGACCCTGTCGTTTCACCCCCACTGGAACACACCCACCAGCAAGGTTGGGGCAGCACTGCTGTTCACATTTGCCCCAAACCAGAAACAGCCACGGTCCCTGTGCAGCAGACTGGCTGAACTACGTTAGAGCGTACTATGGATTACAGAGCAGTGAAAGACAGTGGCCTCCTAAAACCCAAAATTCACCAGAAAAGACGTATTACAAATGGTGTGACCCCATTTACACAGGTTCAAAACCAGACAAAAAAATAAACTATGTTGTCTGGAATATAAACATAGGAGGAAGGAGGTAAAATTACAAAGAAATGGTTATCTGAAAGGTCAGAGTACCAAATACTCCTGGAGGAGGAAGAGTTGTGATCTGGGAGAGACACAGGGCGCAAGGCCTTTCAGGTGCTGGCAGTATCCCATTTTTCACCTCGGTTGTGGTTGCATGAAGGGTTACTTTAGATTTATTTTCATGCATACGAGGGCTGTCCAGAAAAAATCCAGCCATGAATGTCTTTTTTCGTACTATGTGGCTGGGTACTTTCCAGACAGCCTCGTATGTTTCTTGCTCTTCTCTGTATGTTTTTTACATGTACGTTGCCCATCCCCTTCCTAAAAAACATTTTACTAACTGTAAATCTCCAAGACTGGGCAGAACCTATTCATGTAGTGTTCAATAAGTGCCTAGCCCGAGTTTCAGAAAGGACTCAGAGTGGCCTTGGGGGCGACTTTCGCAAAGACAGGCTGCGCCACGTCTTCTGATTAGTCTATTTCGGGTTCTCACAACAGCGCTTCTCTGCCAACTGGAGGGTGGGAAGGCCACAGTTACAGCAAGGCTTGAGTTGGGCGGGTGGAGGCCAGGGTCCCCATGGAGAAGCTAATGGGACACAGGTTACTTCGTGGTGGACTGTGAGAGCCTGATTCAGGAATCTGATCGAGTCCTGGAGACAAATGTAGACACTGATGGTTCCTGTGCAGTGATGTGACAATTAAAAGCACTCTAATGTTGTAGGGAGGTGAATCTGGGTGTGGTGGGTAGGGTGGCCTGGGAATAAGGAAATCAATGAAGGGTCAGGTGTCAGACACTGGGAATGAGGGGAGTGAAGCTAGGGAGGGATGGCACTGAGACATGTCACCGAGGAAGAGTAGTGAGAATTTAGTGGTGGATGACAAATAACAACAGGTCCTCAGGAAAGGGGCGAAGCCCAGCTGGTGAGCTCTCCAGCCACCCGGGCACCTTTCCAGTCCCAGGGCGTGAATAGTCCATGTCAGAGAACACTAGCGCCTTCAAATGAACCCTGTACGCAAGGAAGCATACCTTCCCAGGGGGCCAGGAAATCTGTCCGCTTCCTCTGGGAAGCACATCACAAGGTCTGGTTTGTAGGACCGCAGTAAGAAAACCAGAGTGCGTGGGAATAGTAGTGAGAACATCCGAGGAGCCAGGAAGTGTCCAGGGCTGTCGTGAGGCTTACCAGTCCAGGTGGGAAAAGGGGCTGCTCCTGACAACGTCCTGTCGGGGTTGCCGTCAGTGAGCATGCAATGACGTATTATTGCACAACCAACCTCTGTTTGGCTGTACAGTGTGCAGTCCCGTGCACTCCGCATTCCTCAGAAACTAAGGGGCCCTTCCTGCGGGGGTCGTCACCTTAAAAACCGAGGCACCACCTTGAGCAACGTCAGAGTGAGAGACTGAATCAGCAACCAGTCCTCTGGTGCATTCTGTGTGCTGCTTCCTCATGAAGCCAGCCACAAACCACACTGACAATACGCGGAGTGCTTCTAGAAGGACAGCTCAAGTACAACCGTGGGCAGGACAAACAGATCATTTTATTTTCATTTCTCTTTAAAATAAGACACAGTAGAAGTTCTACAATTCGATAATGATTAGACGTGATTTATCATTTTAACATTCTTTTGAAATAAATGACAACAGAAATGAAGAACTAGTACAAATTAAAAAACTATCAGAGGAAAGAGTAACTACCTTTCTAATTAAAACATGTGCCACAGCTGAGCCTCCTTAGAAGGCGTTTGTGGAAAACCTTTCATCTCAAATATTTAAACTATTTCTGTAACCACTGAGTGCCTTTTACCAACTTGTTAATCAAATGCTTCCTAAATTTAGGCACCCGTGAGCAAGTGCCCTGAAACAGATAAGTCTTGATCCTGTTTTTCCAGCTATAAATTATTAATATTTCAAGAAAACAAAGTGTTTTCTAAGTGTAGAAGCTTTCTAAAAACTTCAATTACTTTTCTGGCTCAGTACTTAACTGAAATGTTCAAATGTTTATATTGCACACAAATTTGAGCAGCATACTAGGTGTGTGTGAGAAGCTGATGAAGAAATCAGATTGGAAAAAATCCTAAATTATGTCCCATTTACAAGATTTAAATATATAGTTTCTATATCTTTAATTAATATAGATAATATAAGTAAAAAGGTAAACTTCAGAACAGCACAGAAATACAAATGCATTAGAGTTTTACAAAATATATTCGACCCCTTATACGTGCACAATCTTACAATGTTGGAGTTACTGTCCAAGGGAGCTAGCTTCTTCTCCTTCTGGGAAAGCAGACAGTCACGTGTACAAAGTTATTTATATGAAAAGAATAAAGATCCACATTTCTTTCCTTTGTCCTTGACAAATATCCGTGGAATGCTGGAAATTGTGAAAAAATAATTCCAATGTTATGACATCCAAAGACCTGGAATGGAAGAACTCCTAGGTGTGTTGTATTATGTGGAATGTGTTATCTTGTAGAAGTGAGAGCTGTGTTCTCTGTCATGTTGAAAGGTGACCACAGCGCTGGGTGGAAAGGCCATGAATGCCGTGCCACCTCTCGTCAAAGGATGGAGCAAATGCTGATTCCATTTCAAGAGTCCCAACCAAATCCCCTAGAAATGACAGGCAGTGTGTAGCAGCTACTGTCTTAACAGGCTGGTTTTCCATACTGCTGAAGCAGATGAAGGTCATGTGGTTTGGGGTAGGTTGACCAGCCCCCCTCACTGGGCTGAGCGCTGCTGAACATGTCACCAGACCCGGAGGGAGCAGGGCCGCGGGCTGTAACTTGCACAGAACACAAAATAAAAACCTGCCTTCCGAGAAGATCATGCTATAGCATTATTTTAAACCTGTAACTAGCAGAATAAAATTCTAACTTCTGGTAAAAGAATTTTTACAACCCTTAGCATATGAAATACTGCTCTCAAAGCACTTCCATTCAGATTTTTATGTACCTTGCCTCTCAGCCTTACAATTTCTCACTCCTCTCCCGTCCTAAGTTGCTTTCTCCTTGCCGTTCCAAACTAAACTATTCTAAAGAAAAAGGCAATGCTTCGTATAGGCCTCGGAAAGCAAGATAAGGTTGAAGAAATCACATCACATGCTCTGGTTTGCTGCCCAAGTGTATTGCTGCTATGTTTCTTAAAGCAAAAGGAGATGGGAATAGTTTTAAGGCTTGGGGGCTAATAAATCACTAATGGGTTGGGGGGTACACTATTCACAGTTTCATGAACCAAATGCATGTGCAAAGTAACTAAGCCTTACTTTGACATGCAAACTTTTCTAGTCCCCTAGTCCAGGACACAGCAGCTTTAACTCTCTTTCCTGGGAATCAAAGTATGCCAGGGACTTTTTCCAAACATTACTTGTGTATCACCCACACACAGTGAGGCCAACACCAAGCTACCTGCGTGCCTAGCTGAGTAAGGCCGGCTGACCCTGGCTCCCGCAGGCCTCCTTACAAATATACTCAGCCCTTAGACACAAAGTGCAGGAGCAACCGGGGCCGACCAGCACGCACTTTCACCAGTGACATGTCTGAAGGTGGCCCAGTGCCAGCCCCTGTGGCTCAGAGCCAGGGACTGAAGGGAAGGCTACTGCTCCTGGGCTGGCCGCTCAGCGGGACCCTGGAACCCAAGCCTGAAGCGCACAGGCTCATAGGACAGAGGACAGGCTTCCTGCCTTCAACTGTGCTGGCTGCCCTGGGGTCCCCGCCAACAGCATAAGAGCCTCTGCTCCCTGAAAACACCCACACCTCCCAGAACCTGAAGGAAATAGTTTCCGGTCTTTTCACTATTTCTATGACAAAAGTTCTATCTTCTGAAATATTTTATGTTGAATGCCAGTTAAATGACCACTTTATTTTTTTTTTATTTTTTCGCTTTTTGGTATGTGGGTAGTTCCCTGGCCGGGAATCGAACCCAGGCCGCAGCGCTGACAGCACCAGCGCCGAAGCCTTAAGCCGCTACACCATCGGGGAACTCCGTAAATGACCACTTTAAGAGTTGAACTCTTAACTAGAAACATGAATAGAAAGTTTAATTAAGGTACATATTAAAATGGTGAAGAAGTGAGACTAAAGCCAAGTTAGACTTCACATAACTCTCTGTATTTTAGTGGCATTCCTAAGTGTGGGCTGCGCTGCTGCTGAATAGTGAGAGACCAGCCTTTACCCCCCGTGTGCAAACCACAGACTGAAGGATGAGCTGGCAGTGTGCTGGCTGACCCCTCCGGGGCTGTCAGCCCTGAACTTCAGACAGCTGAGAGGTAACAAATACACACTAACACGCTATCACTCCAATAAAGGTGCAGCCTCACAAAACAAGGTATTAGAATGAATTCTTACAGTCTCAGTGTAACACTGATTAAAGTACCTTTTGAGGGTTTGGTTTGGTATTACTTCTCTTCAAGTAGTATTTCCTGAGAAGGTTAACTTTTCTAGCAGAGGTGCAGTTAATGGAGTTTTCATAATAAGCCCTTTAATTTATCATCACTCAATTCTTGAGTTATGCTCAAATGGAAGTATGCTTTTAGATTCGCTGGACTTGCGTTACAACACAAACTGGAAGATTTAAGGATAACTAGATTATGTCCCTAGGACCATTTCACATGCCCTGAAAGGATTTACTTTACATAAACATTTCTTAAGTGACAAATCAAGTGTCATCCTTAATTAGGCCCCTTATTTTCCCAATACTCTTCCTGTCATGTGGATGACACTCACTGTGCACTTTCCAAGTATCCTGTTACTGAAAAAGCATCTGTCCCCTGTAAGTACTCCCTGAGAACACCCATCCAACGTCTCCACATAAAGCAACTGAGAGTTGAGCACGGCTGATCCGTGAGGTCCAGGTGTGTAAAAATCTTCAGTAGCTAGCACGCTCATAGACATGTCTAAAATGAAACCAGATGTCCGTTAGGAAACACGGCTGTAGTTTTCTTCTCTTGCCTCTTGCTTTTCTAAATGTGAGCTAAGATGAGATTTTTACTTAATATTTACAGATCATCTTACTTTTGTTTTAAAAATACTTATAGAAGGGACTGATTACAGGGGGATTTTCCATCAGGGAAGTAGGAAAGCCAAGTGCCTTGGAAAGTTTTATGAAGAATAAGACTAAGAAAAAACCTGTAGGTCTGTAAACATCCAATGGAAAACTGTTCAAAAGAAGAAATAAAAGGCACAAACTCTGGGTTAAAAAAATGCTTGTAAAAGATTGCAACATGACCAGTGTCGACAGAACTAACACTTAGGTCTTTTAAAGTCTTGCCCTAAATATGCATTCACGTTAAATTGCTCCAATAAGGCTGGACCTGTCACCATATTTCTCTGCAAATCTACTTGAATGATTAGGAAGAGGCAGAACAAGCACAATGACACCCCCGATGCCTCAAAGCAAGTGGTGAGGATTGGGAAAGAGTAAGTTAAACATGAAACAAAACACTCCATCCCCAGAACTATGACCCATGACTTTCCTGTTTCTGGGAAGAAGTGAATTGTTATTTTGTAGGTAGAAAACCAACAAACAAAAAAATCATCATATAATTCAGCAAAATAATAACCAATGGCTGGATTGTATGGCCCCTTAACTTCATAAGCACATTTTAGGGCCAACTTTAGAGAAATTAAAACAGCCATATAACTTAATTTTAGCACAAATAAATTACAGTGACCATCTAGATATACATACAGCAAAACAGAACAAAATTAACAGAAGTAAAAACTTTTCTAAAGTAAACCAATGTATACTCTCAGAATTCAAAAATCATTAGAAGGTCCACTGTGTGTTTTAATCAGGCTCAGACTGAAATAAAAGCAGTCAATTGAAACCCCAACCTGGAAAGCCATGCCTGCTATGGTCATGATTTGTCTTTTCCGCATCCTGTGACATTCACTTGAAGACAGGGCAACCGTCCATGTAAACAGTTCGACGACCTGTGGCCGATGACGTGGAACAGTCTGGGAGCAGCAGACAGACAGGGGACTCTTAAACCTAAGAAAGCAACAGTAGCCTCTGGACACCTGGCTCAGGGCTTCCCATCCGGAGGCTCCATGAGACTCTGAGGCGCGGAGCTGGTGAAGGTAGAAAGCCAGGAAGACATGGCCGTCTTTGCACTGGACAGCGCCCCTCCCACTGACTGGCCTGGAGGGAAAGGGGGAGGAAGCAAAAGGACAAGGACACTCACTTTTGTTAAGAGTCAAAGAAAGACCAATGCTAAGTAATAAATGCTAATTTGCTGTAACACATCCATATATTAATAATTACTAAACTGCCATTCAGATTTCTAGTTTCAAAACAAGCCCTTTCCACGGGAATGTGTAATGGGAAATTGGACAGTTTCTGGGTGTAAGAGCCTCCGATGCCCTCAGCATTCTGGAGGTGCTCAGCAAACCCGTTCTTTTTTTTTTTTTTTTTTTTTGCTTTTTGGTATGTGGGTAGCTCCCTGGCTGGGAATCGAACCCTGGCCGCAGCGCTGACAGCGCCAGTGCTGAAGCCTTAAGCCACTACACCATCAGGGAACTCCCCAAACCCGTTCTTTAATACCAGCGTGCTGGGCCAGTGGTCCTCAGCATTGGTTGTGCAACAGAATTACTCGGAGAGCTGGAAAAAGGTGCTCTCTGCACTCTAAATCCAAACTGGCAAATGATAACCACCCATCCAGGCAGGGATGGTTAGGCTGCTTCAGGAAATCTGATTTTGTCATCTAAAACGATGTTGCATTAAAAGAAAGAAACAAAGAGCCTCTATCTTCCTCAGGTTTATTTTGTTTTAAAGAATATTATCTCAAAAGTTGATGCTAACATGAAATTATTTAAGTTGGATCATATACTCCCACTGTCCTTGAAGAGAGGAGTGTGGAAGAAAACTGACCTTAGAAGTTAAAGATCAGCACCACTAACACTTAAGTAACAACCGATAGCAATATACCTACGATGAAGCAGTTCTCTTCTCCGTGTGGAAGCAAGTGCTTATAATCAAATTCTGTTCCCTTGTAATGACAACTTTGTGTTTTTGTTTCTTTTTTGGTGGTCCCCTGGCTGGGAATCGAACCCAGGCCACGGCGTTGAGAGCAACGAAGCCTAGCCACTACACCACCAGGGAACCTTCTGTTCCCCTGTAATGAAACAAACCTGGTGACAGGGCCATGTGCTTCGTGCTCGTCTGCTAAGACGTGTCTGTAGGTGGTTCTCACCCCCCGTCCCTCGTCTACCTCTAAGTACACGATGTTAGAGCTACAAGGACCTGCACAGAGACCATCCAGTGCTGGGACTTCTGAACTGTGTTCAATAGGGTTAGTCCGTCTCTCTCAGGAGCTAAGGCGGGAGGTGGGTCCAATTACATACTGATATGACAAAGCAAATGTGGCCAATGTAACTGGTGAATCTGAGGTAATTAGGACTTCTTATACATCGCTGTACCACTTCTTTCAAATTGAATTTATGTAATAACAAAAAGTTAAAAATATAGAAAAGAGGGAACAAGAAATATCTTTAGAATGGATATGAAACAATCTTCAAAAATTTTAAGTGACAGGAGTTCCCTGATGGTGTAGCGGCTTAAGGCTTCGGCGTTGGCGCTGTCAGTGCTGCAGCCTGGGTTCGATTCCTGGCCAGGGAACTACCCACATACCAAAAAGCAAAAAAAAAAAAAAAAAAAAAAAAAAAAATTTAAGTGACAAAAGCCAGGTGCACATGATTGTATACAATGCACCATTTGTCTGGCTCTGGTATCAGGGTAGCTAACGCTGGCCTCAGTGAATGAATCAGGGAGCATTACCTAATGACCACTTTTTGAAAGTTTGTATAAAATTCATGTAATTCCTTAAATGTTTGATAAAATTTGTAAGGAAAGCCATCTGGGCCTGGATTACATTAAAAAATGTTGTGGCAAGTTTTTAAATTTTTAATTCAATTTATTTAATAGATATAGGGCTGTTCAGATTTTCAATTTCTTTCAGACAATTTGCATGTTTCATCCAAGTTGTCAAAAAACTTGCATAGTTATTCACAGTATCCCTTATCTGTTCAATGTCTACACGCTATAGTGATGTCCCCTCTGTTCATTTCTAATACGGGGCATGTGTATCTTCTTTTTCTCTTCACGAGCTTATAAAGGTTTTATTCATATTGTGGATCTTTTCAAAAAAACCAACTGTTGGTGTCACTGATTTTCTTTATTGTGTGATAGATGGCTACCTCACCAGACGGCAGCTCCTAACACCTCCTTTATCACTGCTCTCCTATTTATTTATTTATTTAGGAATGTCTGCAGCATGCTCTCCTATTTAATAAATAACTGTGGGAAGCTCAGAGAATGAGTGGAAAAGTCCAGGGAAGCTTAAATCCTGGCAACAGAACAGTGAACTCATCAGAAAATGATGTCACTCTCCATCAGATGTGGCAAAGTTTGCTGACCTTTGATATTATCTGGTGCCACACCAATTCTTTATATTAATAAGACAAAAATTGAAAACTACACCACCAACACACAAACCTCTGTATTTGACTGTGGGGGTTATATTGTATTGTTATGTGATACCCAGATCTCTACAATTTTAAATTTGAATCAATGGCATGTTGAGGATACAGAGAGATGTGATTCCAGGCTGTTTTTGGCCAAAGGCATGCCTTACCAACAGCTTTTCCTGTTTGTACAACGTTCCGGCTGGTTGTGACCATGACGTTTCCAAATTTTTTGCCACGTTCACTGTTTTGGACAGAACTGAGTAAAGGAAAAGAAGTGTTGAGTATAATTTTCAAAAGAATCTCTCTCCTACACACTACTCTGTAACCATCCCCTAAATTAGAATTATTAAGAAGAGAAGCTAGATTATTCATTGTGTGTTATGCATCAATGAATTTACCACCCTTTTGGGCATGTGACTTCTCAGAAAAGACTGAAAGAACATGCGGATGACCCAAAGAGTGGTGGGGATCTAAGGATGTGTATATAGGTTAATTCTCCCCACAGTCATGATTTGCTGAAGTTACTTCATCAGAATAAAAATGGCAAATCCTGTTATCAGTTCACACCATTCTCCATGAAACAGCAGTGTTTTCACTCTGAAACGTACACACTGCTGAGCTAGAGACTGTTATGCACACATTTGGTTACTATTTGAAGCACAAGTCTATCAAGCGGAGAAAAACAATCCCCAATTAGCAATGAAACACATGGCATAAATTCAGACATAAGAATTATCCTAGTATTTTCTCAAAATACTCACTGTGAGAATCTTAATTTCATGTCTGACACTGAGTACTGGCCTTGGAAGGGATGGCTGTAAAACAAAGCTTGAGTTTAGACTATGAGCATCTCACCAATAAAGTTGCAGAACTGAGTTACCACAGGGAGTGGCTGTGACTTCCCAATGTGACCCAGCTGAGGGGCTGTGCTCTGAAGGTGTCAGCCACTGGCTTTGATCACAGCTTTCTGCTTACAGTTAAGGGAGCCTCTCTGACGTTAATTCTTCACTTGAGAAATAGGTGTTGTTTTTTTTTCTTGGGCGGGGGTGTGATGCTCTGATTTATTTGGTCAGAGATGGGGCCCAAGCATCAGCATTTTTAAAAAGTTCCCCAGAACAGTCAGGGTTAGAGTGACTGACTTAGGCCACAGCCATGGATTGTACCTTGATTCTGCTCATCTAATAAATGTGTGCCATCAGTCATACAGAGGTCTGTAGACAGACCAATAAAATCTGTACTTCCTATTAGAGATGCAACTCAAAATTCAGGTCTTAAAATATACAAAAGGGAAAAAGTGTGTGTGTATACACACACACACACACACACACATCAGGCAACTTAACTAAAGTACAGTACAAAAGGAGTCAATAAATATCCAAATTCTCATCTCATACTCATGGGTATCTCTGTCAGTGTCTAAAAGAAAGTGACCCTAGTGACATCTATAGGAACTTACAAAAACATCAAAATAGTAATTTCTTTACTGGCCTTATATTAAGCATATTAACGATGTCTCTCTTTCTTCTGGATTTCCTAATTACAGGTTGAAAGAACTGAGACATTACTTAATCGTTCCTGATACTCCCAGAAAGGCTGTGTTTAAGGATGAAACAGACCTGCAGTTTATTAAGGGAGGTTACAGGGCTGCCTTCCTTGATCTACTGGGGTTCAAGACGGGGTTTCACAGATCTCAAATCTTACAATTAGTTAGGAATATTTCTAAATGACAGCCCCTGATGACAATGGAAGACGATCACTTCTTGTTTTGAATTTGGTGAAAATACTGAAAATCTGCTGACTATCCTATCTGTATAATTTCCCTACCTATATACAGGGTCTGGCACAAATAATGCCCCTTTTTAATGAACACATGTTCATAAAACCTGGAACACTAAGGTTACTAAGACAACACATCTGTTTATACTATACTACTTTAAAACAATTTATTTACACATTTCAAAAAGCGTTGTTTTATAATACAGTCCTTTAAAACCCACACCAGCTAAGTCTCTATGGACCTGCATTAAAATCTGTAGGGCTGGTTCAAGTTGAAGGCACCAGAGCATATGCAGCAACTGGCTAAAGATCTGAGCAACTACCGGTGCACAGAAGGGAACAGCCCGATGGCCCCACATGAGGCACTGTGGACGGTCATGGCAGACCCCCAGCCCCACCCAGCACTGCCACAGTAAGTGCCACCAGGCAAACAAACCCACGTCTGTTTCTCTTCATCATTCTTTGGAAGAGAGACCTTGTGGTAAGGGAGGGAGAGCACTTTGAACTCTTAGCCCTTTCATTTAATACTATTAAAATGTTTTTTGCCTTTTAATTCTCTGTTTTTACCACATTCAAATGGTAATATGGGTTTCTGCTATAGCCCAGTATGATGATTAAATTCACCAAAATTGGTACAGAACCTAGTCATTTTGCGTGATGGAAGATAGAAAGTTTAGCAGACAGGCTCTCCCAAACCCTGCCACACACCTCATCCTTGCAGATGCTTCCCCAAGTAACTGACATAAATAACTGGATTTTTTTTTGGAGAGGGGAGGGAGTATCCTTTCTATTATGGCACCACTGAAATCACATCCCCAGTCTGGTAAATTAAGTTAACCCTAGCTTCCAAATAATACGGTAGTCAGTACAAAGTTGGTTTTTGTCCAATTCTCACTAAGAAGTAAAAGTTGAAAATACAAATGAAAACATTAAGTGTATGCTTGTATCATTAAAAAAAAAAAAAGGTGCCATCACATTTTATTCTTTTAACTTAGAAAAAAATAAATTCCCAGGATATGCACATTGTATCAGGCGATCTCCTTAGACTCTACTCTGTTTCCATGTACACAGGGATGGTATTATTTCATAATGGCCCCACTCCATAGCATGTTTAAATGTCTTTTATGCCTATGTGGGGTAAAGTCTTTGTCTAGTCAATATTCAATATTGTGACAGGCACTGAATGTTGCTGAATTTTAGAATCTGATGTGGAAGCTAGGTCTGACCACTTATCTAGGAGTTCAGATAGTAACTTCAGTTTTTTATCCTTCATGTTTTTAAGTAACTTCTCAGTTTTAACCACTGGTATTTCCTTCAAAGCTTCCATCTTGTCTGACCATTCTGCTAAAGGACAGATCTCGGGGAATGTGGGGGGGACTGGCACACACTGGGCATCACCTCGGCCAGCACTCCCTCCCTGAATTATACCGCGAGCAGGGAGAGATTCCCACAATGCTTTGCGCTTTTTAATGTAAGAAGTGTGAGTAGGGAGCGGTTTTCAGCTACTTCTCTGTACCTGGCCGCCTTTAATGATCTACTTCAGGGGATTCTTTAAGCTATTCACTGTATCAAAGTTAAGACATGATTTTATTGGGGTACATTAGTAAATCGACCATTATGTTCTATCAGTCTTCGGAGGATGTGCTTACTGCGGATTTATTTCTGCAAGAGCAGGATGCTTGTTGCTGTGCCAGACTCGGTAGTTGTGGGTGTTCTTCCACGCTGTAACGAAGGTCGTTCCGTAGTCCGATAGTATCTTTTCATTATCTGTCAAGTAAACATTTAAAAGTTGAGCTGGATGGCAGCCAGTCATGGATGTGAAGGTTAATAATCAAAAAGGGTAAACAACAGCCCCCCCCTCACTCCCGTCCCCATGCTTTTTGGAGAAGAGTGTCCACCCGATGTTAGGAAACTTGGGTGTACTTCCAGAAATCCTGTTAAGAAGCCACATGGCCTGTGGCAAGTCACTTAGTCACTCAGAATTTCATTTTCCTAACCAGAAGAGAGGGTTTGGCCAGATATTGTCTAAGGTTCCTTACAACCCCAAAGTATGTCTCAGTTCCCCTCACCCAGGTCAGGAGGCACAGGATTGTTTATTAAACAAAACGACAGGCTGGATGGTGAGTCAACATACTAATGTTCACATACAGAGTAGGCAATTAGAGCATCTTTCTATTTTTCCACAAATGTCATTTGTTTCCATAGAAAAAGTTTAGAATGAATACATGAATTGGTTCTTTCAGTCACTGTTTTCTCTACTTGGGACTCTGCGTCATTATTTGGTGAAACTCAGTTTCCAAACATTTCACTGTCAAAATACATAAAATAACAAGAGGATTTTCATAATTAACGTTTAAAGCTGTTCAGCTTTATCAACACCAAGGAGGAAGCTTCATTGCAGAGTATTTCTACTTGGAAGAGAAAAAGGTTTAAAGAACTGATTCCAATGGCCACTGCTTCATATTTTATTTGCAAGTTGCTTGCTTTGAAGGTGAAACATACAACTTCTGTTGCTGGGAAAGGAAGAGAAGGCTGTACCATGGTTCCATATGCAGCACAAGGAAGTTCTCTTAAGAACATATTCCTCAGACAGTTCCTTGAGCTGAATTTCCTCCCACAGCATGGACCTGAGCCGGATTACTTGGGTTTAAACACCAGCTCAGCTTCTTACTAGACTAGACAGATGAGCAAGTTATTTGTCCTGTCTGTGCCTCATTTTCTCTTCTGTAAAATGAGGATGACGGGGTGTCTTCCTCTAGGATTGTTGTGAGGATGAGAGGTGTTAGTAGATGTAAAATGCTCAAAACAGGCTCCTGCACATATTAAATGTGTCCACACACCCCGTCACCAAACGCAAAAAATTTAGCTACTCTTTTCTGGGGTTTTCTTTTTTTTTTTTTTTAATTCATTTTTATTGTTAGACTTATTGGGGTGACATCTGTTAGCAAGGATTATATAGGTTTCAGGCATACAATTCTACAGTGCATTGTCAACTTGATGTATAATATCTGGGGTTTTCTTACTAGATTCCTACATGATTCTGAGTTAGAAGATTGAATTTTGGTGTCTCAGCTGCTACATTTGTAGAAGAGGTGGACATGTAAAAATATGCCATTTACAAATAAGAACGTGCTCTGTAGCTTTTCTTTACAAACAAAGAACATACCCGAAGCCTCGGTTTAAACTCCATAGTTACTATGGGAAGACCTAACTTGAGAGGCGGCAGTGGTGGGGATGATTTTAAAAACCTACTGACACAATGATGTGAGTGTACTTAGTGCCACTGTGGAACTATACACTTATAAATGGGTAAGATGGGAAACTTCAGGTTATGTGTATTTCACCAAAACCACCACCACCGCTACCACCATTGGTAGAGATCACTGAAAAAAAGGAAAAACCAAAGCTCAACACTCCTGCATTTGCTGTCCTGGTATATATTTATGTTTCCATTATAAAGGAAAACTAAGTTTCATGAACACGGATAACGGGATCCATTTGTGTAAAAGGACAACCACAGATACTACAAAAGTGAAGTCTACAAATATGCAGAAAAAGGTCTGGAAGGACATAAAGTGCTCAGAACGTGAGGAGTAGTGACCTCTGTATGAGGGAGTGACGGAGTTTTTCTGCAGTGAAAATCTGTTTCTCAGGCGGTTCAGAACATCACAGTTGTCACAAAATGAAAGGGGGCCGGTGTGTTCCTCACCTAAGTGCAGTGTGGCAGCCAGCAGCGCGTGGATGTACACTGCAAACTGGGCTCGGATCCACTCGTCACCTCCCTCCCAGCCCGTGCCGTCCAGGAACACGTCGTCCCGGTTCTCGGTGACGTGCTTCACCAGGTAATCTGCGAACCTCAGGTCTGCGGTGGTGGGGCTCAGCAGCTTCCTGAGCTCTGGGTCGTGGATCTGGATCAGGGCTTCTTCCACCTAGAGGGTACCCAGGTACAGGTCAGAGCCTGGCCATTCACGCAGGTATCCATGCCAGCACACTTAAAAGAGTAACTACTGGGAAGTGGGAGCTGGAAATAAAAATTATGAATAACAGCATTCTCAAATGGTGAATCGAAGAAAGAGACAGGTTTGTACACTGAAGTTTTTATCTGTCTATATATTTTTTTAAATGCTCATTTTCGATTTTTAGAAAATATATGCATACCTATTTAAGTTTGAAGTATAAAAATAATGTGTCGATGGTACGAGCAAATACTCTGGAAAAATAGAAATGTGTAGTGTCACCTTTGTCACACGACCAGAAATGAACACAGTAAGTATAATTCCTAAGTTTTCCTTTGAGTACAGATATTTTGGAATATTTTTATTATATAATATTTGATATACAAAGAACTATGTGTAACTTAGAGATTAGTTCTGAAGCATAATGATAAAGCAAACACCCATGAACTGCCCACTTCAGAAGGGGAGCATAACCAGTAATTACGTTGAAGCGGCTCCGCGGTCCTCGCGTCCGTATCCTTCTGCCTTGGAAGGTTTGCATCTGGTTTTCTTCCTCAAAACTGGGATCTTTGATGCATACAGCTGTGAACCCCAGGGTTTTCATTTATATATTATAAACATTTTCCAGGAAGTATGATTTGGTACTTTCTGTTAGAAAGTACAGACACCTTATAGTGGATTAAATTTCTTTTTTTCCTTTTTAAAAAATTACTTCAACTATAAAGTTGAACAAATGATTTAAATTTCCTATATTGATGAGAAGAGATCAAATTTTATCTCTAGCTGCTTCCTCTTGATAGCAGAAGCATAGTAAACAGGTTGGAAGTATTTAAATAATTTAAACAATAAAAACATTTTAATTGCAAGACTGTGGTAGGATCACTCACTATACTAGCTGTTTGATCTCTCAGTTCCTTAGCATGTGCAGCTCTCCGAGGGACAGCGATGTCACCTCTTGCACAGGTAGGAGAATTAGATGATGAGATACCTAAGGCCCTTAGAATGCCTGGCACAGGGGGCACTGTTGGTGTCATTACTATGCTCTCATAGTTCCATTTAAGAAAGGAAAACAGGGACCATCGGTGTCAAGGACACACACTCATACAGAAACCTACTTCCACAATGGCATCACTGAGGTGTTTCTGTTGTCGAAAAAGGATGTTAGTGGCTCCAGCGACAAATCCTCGCACGGTGACATCAGAGAGAAGATGATGCTGCTGCAATGCCATGTAAGGCAAACACAGGTACCCCTACGGTCACAGGTAACAGAGAGGGTGAGAAGAGCGACGGGGCAGCCACCTCTCCCTTCAAGCCTGCAGAGCTGCTGGAAGAGATCACCCCAATTTCCTGCCCCGCCCCGCCCCGCCGTCCAGCTAGTCCCTGACTCACGACAAGAATACCCCAGGGGAACCTGAGGTCATAACTGCAGGAAGCCAGTCAATGGCTTCAGTCAGGGGAATGGTCGGTCTGGGCAAGGCGACCTGCCGTCAACATTGTCCCCCCTGACCAGTGTATTCTCAGTTCCACTTAAAAGCCTCCACAGAGCCTAACTGGACTTTTTCACTTAGGAAGTGAAGCCGTAAGCCCATTCAGAAGTAAGCTGTTCAGCAGAAAGCTGTTAGTTCTTCCAGTAACAGTTTGAAACACGTGCATTGGCACACACCTCCAGTGTCCTATTATGAGAACGGGAAAGGACTGCACAGCATGATTTATTGTCCTCGTGTTACAAATCATGCAAAAACATTTCAAGATGTCTGCACCTAAACGTTTAGTAAAAATGGTGCTGGTAGTAGTGTACTTAATTAACTTCCATTAGAATTGTATTTGAAAATACTGCCCTGAAAATCACAGTTGAGTTGCCAAACCACAGAGGGCAGTCAAGTAAAAAAGCAGTGTATTTCCCGAGAATACAGATGTTAACATGGAATGATGCACTGAAGGGGGAAATGGAATTTCTGCTGAAAGGTTCTAAATCAAGATAGGTTTTTCCACCAGTGGCACAACTTGTGTATGAAGCCAGGAGGACAGACTTGCTGAACCCCTGAAAACTTGTTTTCAATCTCCAGTTCTATGATGGTTTTCTTTTTCTTTTTACTTCTCAACACTTTTTAGAAAGCACTGAACTATTGTTATCTGGACGTCTTGTTTACATCACAAGATGAGTCTTTGAGGGCAGGAGCTATCTATCCCTTTTGCTACTTCATGTTCTTCATTGCATCTAGGATGTACCTTATACCTAACAGGTGGCTATTTAAACACTACGGGAGAGACTTCCAAAAGTTTGAATATAGGGCTAGCAACTGGATTTTCTTCTTATTCGTGACAAAGTCTTCCTCTCAATAAAATGCTAACAGAAGCAGCAAAAACCAATCCATGTCTATGCATTAGAGCGACTCAGTATACGCGTCTCCGCCCATGCCCCTTGTGACTAAAGGCTGAAAGGACCCTGCTCCTCACTCATTCAGAATCACTCAGTCCAAACAGCTGGTTCAAGGCTCACGGTGTGTGCCTTTGTGTACTATTACTATGTATTTAAAAACAGTAAAAGATGATATAGGGCCATTTATGACAACATGGATGGATCTTGAGATCTTCATGCTAAGTGAAATAAGCCAGATAGAAAAGATCAAGAACTACATAATTCCACTCATATGTGGAACACAAAATTGAAAGTAACAAAGAAACAAAGCTCATGGACACAGTCAATAATTCAGTATTTATCTGAGGGTAAGTGGGGAGGGGAGAAGGGACAGGGACACAAATACGTGGTGATAAAGAACTGACTCTAGGTGATAAATACATAGTATACCACACAGACGATGTATTGTAGAATGGTACACCTGGAACCTATGTAATTTTTATTAATTAATGTCACCCCAATAATCTTAACTAAATAAATAAATAATTTAAAAAACCCGATAGGCTCACGTCTCCCCAACTACCTGCTTTGAAACATAAATATTACAATTTGAACGTGCTTTCAAACTTGATGTAGACCCCAGAATACCTACTCCCCCAATTAGAATTGAGAATCCTTGATTAAGGGCACTGTCAGAACTGCCAATTATTATAAAATAGTAATAAGAGAATTTAATTGCTCATAGAATTATATTCATAAATTGGTACTGTTAGAGAAGAAAAGTCTATTGTCAACAATAGAATCTGGGCTAAGTCTACCAAATCATGAAAACTCAGAAGTATGTTTTTAGAAAGCTTTTTAAAAATATAAAAAAAGCTTTTCTTAAAAATTATATTCTTCAACCCAGCACTATACTTCTTGTAATTTATCCTACAAATATACTTGCTATGTGTGAGATTTGTAAAAAGTTACCTATTGCATCATTGTTTATTACACAAAAGCCTGGAATCCTAACTACTTATGAACTGGGAATTGAATAAACATTCATTTATACAATGGAAAATCCTGCAATGATAAACCATGAAGTTTATCTACAAGAAATATTTTGTGAAAAAGAATAGGGGGCATAAAAATAGGTACAGTCTGCTACCATTTGTGTAAAAAGCAAGGAGAAAACTATGTAAGCATTTATTTATGCATAAAATACCCCCAGACGGAGACAGAAGACTTTGGTAATGTTGGCTGTCACTGGAGAGGTCAAATGAGTACCCAGGGAATGAATGAGAGGGACACTTTTCATTGCAGACACTTTGGAACTGTGAATAAATTGAACCAAGCGAAAGTATTACATATTTATAAAATTGTTTAAAACAGCAGTTCCAAATAGTTTTAGAAGTCTGACAATGTCAAGTGTTGGTGACGGTATGGAGCAGTGGGTACTCCTGTACACGGCTGTGGGAATCGAAATTGTCGCAAGCACTTCAGAAGCCCCAAAAGTTGCCTCCAGTCCCATCTTCTCTCCCTCCAACCCCAGTTTTTTCCTTACGCTTCCTATATCAGGAAAGGTTTGAGCGTGATTTAGAATCTGCCGTCTACAGCACTTACACAGTAAGCCTGATCTCCAAGACTGGCACGAAAGGCATCATCCTCAGGCAATTTCAAGCACCGGAGAGACGGGTAAGCTGGAGAGTGGGGAATCTCTTCCAGACATAATTGCTTCATTATGTAGCAATTTGTTTTACTTATTCATATGCTGAGTCAGGAGACCTGTCAGCTTATTAATTTCTTCAAAGCTCGCTATCCTACCTCAGCAATGTTCTGCAGGCATCCATGCTTTTCTCAGGCTATTTTTGAAATGACTTTTCAAGATGTTTGCTAACCTAATTTCTTCTGTACAAGCATTTGAAGATCATCAAGAGAAAAAAGCCTGAACATAATTCACTTTTAAGTACACTTCATATTCTAAAGTTACTGACATGAAAGAATCAGCCTTTGTATTTAAAAATGTGATTAAACAAAAAATTAGATTTTAATCAGTACATAATAAAACATAAAACCAAAAAGAAAATGTTTTATTTACCATAATGATGGTGGTAACCTGTCATATATTCAGTACTGGCATAATGCACACAAACAGAATATTCAGTTAAACCATGGTCTATTGACAGCACGTAGGATGTACGTTTGCAATGCTTTGTTTCATTCAGCAACCTCACAGGCAGAAACAACATCCCTCCCCAGTTAATCACCCTCTCAATTATCTCCACATGATAAAAATCAAAGGCGGGTGGGTGAAGCAGCAAAGTAAGGGCTTCATTCAAAAGGTACAGGCAGTCAGGATGCCCACTGTGAGTTCAGAAAACCCACAAATTGTAGCTACTGACTATACCTAGTCATTTGACAACCTGGAGTTTTCGCCCCACATTCCCAAATCCCAATGAAAAAAAAACTGTATTAGTTCAATCATGAAACCAATTAAGATAATTTCAGAGTCCTCCTGGGTCACAAAATGAACAAAGATGGCACTGCCTGCTAACTATGCAGCAACAGTGACTTGGGGCAAGTACTACTTGTAAAGCTGAAGAAACCCAGAAAGAATTAATCACAGAGCATGGTGAGGGAAGAAATACAAGGTCAAGTCTATACTACCCACCTTTCTTTTCCCTATAAAATTTTACTTCATGCATAAAAGACAATATTTAGACAAAAACATAAAACTTTGCCTTAGTTACTAGAAAGATGCACCTGTCTTTTGTGGTGCACCGCAGGGTCATGAATACAAGGATTTAGAGCCTAGTCTGGTGCCTGGCACAGAGGAAGGTAAAATGTACTGCTAAGGAAAAAAAAGGAATTTCTTTTTCTATGCTCCATTTTTGAAAAATAAATTCAAGAATGGCAATAAACTATAGTTTTTCTTGAATAAGATGAAACCCCCCCCCCGAAATTCCAAATAACATAGCTTCTGTATGTAATCTTAATGTATTATTGACATTAAGAAACGATATCCTGGGACATAAGATCCAAAGATTGAGTTTGATTTATTATGTTGTGTTTAAGTTATTTAAAAAATTACAAATATATTTTGAATGGCTTTTCATAAAAAGATGAAAAAAATCGTTTTTAGGGCAAGTTAACCAAAGCACTATATTATATATATGAGATGTACTAATATTTTAGTTAGCCATCTAAGCATTTTTTCCTCATAAAATAGTAGCATTCAAAATTGTAGTATTTTTAACATATATTCATTAAATATAATCAAGACTGTCTGGACTTTCTCATCTTTTTTTCAAAGATAGACCTGAATGATTAAAAACAGACCCCACTCAGTGATGGCTGACCTCGTATCTGCTAAGCTTCCAAACTTCTTCCCATCCAAACCCTCTAAGTTAACTTCCTATAGCCTTACATTATGGTCACAAATCCCACAGCACTACACATTTTAGTGCTAGTATTTTAGTTTTCAAGGAAACCTTTCAAAAAACCTGAAAATGTGCTCAATGCTAAAAGTCAAATTCTAAGAGGATTCTGTCAGATTCTTTAAGGGCCTTAAAAAAGGACATTAAACTTTACCTTGGTGAAGATGGCCAGGGGCATACCATACTGGTCCTCTTCCAAACCGGAAATCAGCCCCGGTATCAGGACCACCTGGCCCGTGTTAGCTTGAGGTTGTACAGTGATCGGTGGACTCTCTGAGGGCACTGACTCCTTTGGAAATGAGTTTGTGTGTTCTGACGCCAGCTGTTCCCTTTCTTTCGAGGTGAGGTCCTCTAAAACACTAGGATCCAAGGTCTCCCAGTCACTTTCTGAAGACTCTGGAGATGGACGAGAAGGGGGTTTCAAATATTGGATGGTGTCACTGAGGTGCTGTCCTTTGTTGCTGTCATCTTCCACTTGGAACAAAGGTTCCGCAGTCTTGATGGCAGTGTGTCCTCCATGGTTTCCTGTCACCATTTTGTTGACAGTTTCCGAGTTGGTGTTTGGATTGTTAGGGGCAGACACAGAAGCAACATCACATGCAGGGGGGTTACTTTCTTGAAGCCCAGGCTCTTCAGACATACTCTTTCGGGGTCTGTACTGAGAACAGTCACTGAGACCATGCTCAATCATGCCTGGAACATACAATATTGGAGGACAGTTTGACTTTTAAGAAGGCAGAAGTAAGAGTTGTATAATCTGTTCTAAACAGAACTCTCCTATAAAAATTTTAATAAGCTATGCTTGTATACATTCTAATAAAACAAACACCAAGAAAAATCTCAGATAAAGGAAAGAAACCTATTGCCAAAATGAAAATGTCATATTAAAATAGAAATGTTAACCCTAATGAGTTTATCCTTGACAAATTTTTATCACTTTATGTAAGTTCCAGTACAGTTAAACAAAAGGAGTAGACGCCACTCACTACCCTCTTACCTGGGAAAAGGGACAACACGGTCATCAAGGCACCCACCAACTTATTCACTGGAGAAATATAAAAGAGAACCTGAAATGGATTCAATCAAAACCACATTAGAAAATCTGAGTCCAAAATTGAGAAGAAATGAATCAGAAACAGGATTGAGTTAGATGAGGAACTAAAACTAACATGGGTAATAATTGTATTAGTTGAAAAATTAAGCAAGAATTTGCTTAGGTGAGTTTTGCCTTTTTTAAAGTTAAATCGTTTAGTGACACTAAACTGCCCTGTGACAGCATAGCACCCAGTGTCATCTGTCTTCTCCTTGTATATCAGTCTTATTTAAGGAGGAGCTTGAGAGTGCAGAGAAACAAAGTGTTGCATTAAAGGATGTCCTTATTTTATCTAATTAATATAAAAAGAATGTACCTGTGATTTGCCACGTTAGATAGTTTACTTAGTCATAAATGCCACTGCATGTAGTTAAGCTAAAGTATTATTTTGCAAACCTCTGTTTCAGACATGTCTTTCAGTCTCTTTTCAACAAATATATATTTAATTATAAAATTGGGATCATGGGTTAATATATAGCTGGACAAACTTTTTTTTTTGGTGGGGGGTAGTTCCTAGCTGGGAAATTAATGGACAAACTTTTTGACTTAACATGTCATGAAACATCTTTACAATTAAAAATCTCAGAATCTTCTTTGTTGTTTGGAATTATATACAATATATAAGATAATCCATTACTTAGTTATTCACTGAAAACTCATTATTAAAAATGATTCTGTGATAGACTTTCTTAGATAGAGCTTTGTGTTCAACTCAGATTAACTGTGGAAAATAAATCTCTAAGAGAATTTCTGGGCCAAAGCAATACATGTTTTTAAGGTAATGAATCATACTGGATACTGTGAGTGATTGACTGTCCAATTTCCATTCCACCTGTCCTCCACTGAGCACCGTAATATGGTACATAAAACTGGCCCCAGATACAAGGACGCCTCTAGATTAGTGCAAACCAGAGGTCAGCAAACTTTTATAAAGGATCAGATAGTTAAGTATTTTTCATCTGTTAGCGATATGGTCTGTTGCACTATTCAACTCTGCCACTGTAGTGCAAAAGCAGCCATACGTAGTAAGTGGATGAATAGGTGTAACTGTGTTCCAATAAAACTTTATTTATAAAAACAGCTTGGTGGGCCATATTTGGCCCTGAGGCCTAGTTTGTAAACCCTTGGTCTAAAATCCTTGACACTGGGGTTCCCTGGTGGTGTAGTGGCTAGGCTTTGGTGCTCTTAACGCCTTGGCCTGGGTTCGATTCTCAGCCAGGGAACCACCAAAAAGAAAAAAGAATCGTTGATACAAAACTTTGATCTAAATTCATGGCAGTTCCATTCCTTTTTTGTACTAGAGAGTGGTCTGGAGCCCAAGTAGAAACCAGTCAGTACAGGTATTTCTTTGGCAACAATGACTGGTTTTGGGTGGGCATATGGCCACAAAGGCTGCAAACAATTGAAAGGAAGAATTCTTATTAAATGATTTGGGAAGAGGTAGTATCTCTGCCACCAGTTATAACTGAGGAAGTACATGGCCCAATTACTGCTGACAGTTACCCTATACTATACGGGAAACCAGGCTTAGGACAATGCAGGGCTGTGGATTGCAGAGCAAAGAGATGGAAAAAATCTAGGTACTTAATTATACTGTGAACTATTCAGTCAACCAATCCTGAAGTCTGAAGTGAGCCAATATATTTCCTTATTAAGTCATAAAATTGGGTTTTCTGTTACCTGTAGTCAAAAACATTCTGATAATTGAATGCTGTCAAACTGACCCCAGTAAAACTGCATGAATTTATACTTCTATAATAGTGAACCAAAATATGTGTTTCATTTCAGCTCACCACAATTTGATAGGCAAAAAAATTAATTTATACTTTATTATTAGTTTTAATTTTATATCGTATTTAAGAAATGTCAATAAATGTTATACATTCTATCCCTTCACATCTCACCTTTTTTTCAAGAAGAATTAGTTTAAACAGAATTAAGACCTGAAGGAAAAAAAGGAAATAATTATATTAAAACAAGAAACACAAGACTATGATTCATTTGCCTTTTCCCCTCTTCAAACATAACCCTGTATCATTTAATTAACAGTATCAAATAAGTGCTTTAAAAATATGAAGAAAATCATAAACTTCTGATTAATTAAATATTATCTGTGTCCTCTAAAAAATGTGAGAACTACTCATCTATCTCAAACAAAATGTGCTTTTTGGAAGGAGTTGTGCCACTTTTGCTTGAAATATTATGAAACTCTTTAAAGGGCAGGAACTATTTATTTGTATCTGAATATGTCCAGAGCATTCGCATAGCAGATACTCAATAATGCTTGTTCAGTGAGTGATCAATGTGTATATGCCCTAGTCAACACGTGGTTTAGTAATAAAGATCAGAAGGCATATATATATTTATACATATTATATATATGTAATATATATATGTAATATATATACACACACACACACACACACATTTTATTAGAAAATGTTTCACTTTCAGAGCAACATATATAGTTTCTGCAGGATTACAACATGGGCGCGGGGGGGCTCTCTGGTGGAGCAGTGGCTAGACTTTGCGCTCTCACCGCCGTGGCCTGGGCTTGATCCCCGCTCAGGGAACCAACCAAAAGGAAAAAAAAAAAAAAAAAAAAGGAAAAAGATTACAACATGTGTTTTTCCACTCTAATTTCATGACATCTGAAATTATAAAGACAATAGAAAAAAGTATACTATCCTGCACAAAAATAAACAGGTGGTATTTGTACACTTTTAGAAATTTCTATCACACATGCAATACTGATCTTCATTATGAGAGCTGCCTTGCAAGAACTAGAACATGGGCGCACCACAATCTGCACTTGACCATGCAACACATGGAATTTGCCTAGTTAAATGAACACGATTTCAGTACATCATACATTAATAAGGTTTCATACCTTGTGTCGAAAATGAAGCACAAGATCTCGAGGAGACAGACCTACAATGTTAACAAAAAAGCTAATCTGTAACTACAATGCACTGTTTTTGTCAAAGGAAGTTTCTTTCTCCTTCAAAGAAAAGGCAAGTAAAAAAAAGTAGGATTATGCAAATATCACAATACTTATGTAGTATTTGATTACATACACATGTACTCAGAATTTATCGAGTTACTGTTTATCATCAAACACAGCATTGTCCAGTAGGACTTTCTGCAATGATGAAAATGTCCTAAATCTGCGCTGTCAATACAGTAGCCACATGTGACCAAGAGCACCTGAAATGTGGCAAGTGTGACTGACAAGCCAACTTGTTAATTTTCTTTAATTTGATTAATGCTAACCTAAACACAGTCCATGTGACTAGTGGCTACAGTTGTGGATAGTGCAGCTCTAACACCTTCTCCCCATTCTACAAACACCTTACAAATTACACAAGCTTAGGAATTGTGAAGCTTCTAATACAGCGGCAGTCCATCACATAAACATGGTTTTTGGTCACCTACCTTCCATAGGCTATTATTTCTGAATCGCAGTCTTCTCTGATCATTGGCCACAGGACAAGAGAAAATAACTTAGAGAAAAATATCTCCTCAGAATAGGAGGCTTGTAACTAGCTTATGTGTACACAGTTTTGCAAAAGTGGACCACCAGTGTAGGTACTTCAGGCTAAAATGAACTGAGCATAAATCTCGATGATTAAAACTTTTGTTTTTAGATCACAAAAAGGATATTTATTGCATACCTTGGACACCAGTGGGTATTCTGGGTTGTCAACATAGTCTAAATTCAACAAAACCCCAAACTTGAAAAATCTTAGAATAGAAAGAGCTAAGCAGGTCTTTCTCTTGCTCTCCCTCTGTTAGGATGGAACTGACCTGGTCAGCATTAATGTAAGGAAAAGAAAAAAACTTCCATTATCACTCTGAAAAGCAGAAATTGTCTAATACCCTAATAATTGTGACGATTACAAGGATGTTATTATAACCTTTGTCAACATAAACATTGGCTAAGAGGATATTTAAGGAAGTAGCAGCATCAAACACTGAAGAATTTGATCCCATACAGAAATGTAATTCTGATCATAAGTTTTATACGCAACTCAGTGTGCAAAAGACAAAAAAATAAGGGCATTTCTTCTGACATGTAAAAAATGTACTTACCAAGATACACTTGGGATCCTTCTAATGAAGTTCCTCCCAAGGAACTGTTCATATGTTCATAAAGCTCCTATAAAATACAGAGTCAGGTTAGACGTTTTACTATCATTTTAGACACTGAATATGATGAGCAGGAAAAATCTGGTTCTTTGAGGCGGTCTGTCTTCCAGGCCCAGCTGATAGAAGCAATCAAGGTCTCTGAAACCTTGCCAATAGTGAGCACTCCCTCCATCTCTTCCTCTGCGTTTTTGGTCTTGATGCACTTACACAGTGGCACAAATACCTAGGATAAATTCTTTCTGCTTTCTTGTTAAATACCTAACTGTCCTACTCTTTCTGGAATCCAGGAGAGGTTCATGTCCTGTATATTCTGGCAGCCTTGAGAAAAACGTGTGACCCCTCTTCAGTTAAGACAACCAGGTACTTTTTCTGTTTTGTTTTGTTTGCTGTGGGGGTTAGGAACCAGAAGCCAGATATATAGTGTGCAGTGTATTAAGAAGATAAGCAAATTTAGAGACACAATGCCATAGCAAAAGGGTTCTTATCTAGTAATAGAAACATTTATGTTGGTTATAGTCATTTACAGTGATTATGTCCCAATAAAAGGTAGTTTGGTTAAATGTCACAAGTATGAACTGTACAATCTGGGCCGACCCCTGGCCCTTGGACGTTATTTTCAGAAAAGAAGTCTTTCTTAAGCTAATAAATGATCATCTTTCACAGTATTACTGGTGAGATTTACTTGATTCATGAATCTGTCTTCAGCCAAACACATCTATAGAGGGCTATCAAGTTACCTTTAGAATGGAAATTTGGGAAAAATCCTTCTCTTCAAAATAGGCGTGGGTAATGAGTTGAAGTTTTGCTTGAAGTAAGCCATAGAGAGGCTTTAAAGAAAAAAAAGAGAAATTACCATTAGTTTGATAATAGTAACAAACACCACGCAACCTCTAACTTGAAGAGAACAGGAAGAAAAAAACCCTCTCAGCTTTAGTATCTCACTATCCACAGTGAAAGCTCCTAAGTCACTTGCTCTAGCTCTCTGGCTGCAGCTGAGCAGTGCCTGGCACACTGGGGGTACAGGGGCCGAGTGTGGGCACACCCTCCAGGGCTGCACCGCTCAGGTGCATGACTCTGCGCACCTCACCTCCCCACACCCACTGGCTGAGGTGAACATGAAAAGACATGACATCTTACGGAGTTGTTTTCAGAATGAACAACACAAGGAAGAGCACTTAGAGCAGGCCTGTCCAACCCGTGGCCCAGGGAAGCTTTGAGTGCAGCCCGACACAAGCTCTTAAAACATGAGATTTTTTTTTTTATGACTTTTTTTTTTGCTCTTCAGCCATCATTAGTGTGAGTGTATTTTATGTGTGGCCCGAGACAGCTCTTACAAGGTGGCCCAGGGAAGTCCAAAGCTTGGACACCGCTGAAGAGTACCTGCCACATGGAAAGCACTTAAACATTATTGTCGCAATTGGAAACACATCCTAACTCTGTCCACAGTTCTGCTGGCCTGTGGAGACGTTCCATTGCCTCGTGTTAATATTCATAGCACTGGTTCTTCTATCTATTACAGGTTAACACTCATCATGACATCGAAGCCCACTTCCCGTTTCCTTCCTCTGTGGGGGCTTAGCAACTGGTCTGCATCCTCCACCCTAACACTCTTTTGGAGACCTGAACAGTTATTCCTTAGTTCTTATGTTTCCTGATTAAGACCTTTGACCATTTCCTTTCATTCTAAGTGTTTTTTTCTCAATGCTTTCTGATTTTTATGTCCTTTTCAGGATGCAGAGATCAATGCCGTGTGCATATTCCACATAGTTAAAGCAGGTGATGCCGGAACATTTCCCCCAATATTCCTGTTGGTACGTCATCGCCATCTCTGCATGAAGTCAGTGTTCTGTTACATACAGACTGACTACGAGGACCGTGTGGGCTAGCTTCCCCCAGTCCCTATGACAGGTCCAGATAAAAGTGATTTTCACCCCAGTTGGATCACTTAGTAGTTACATCTCTATGAAGGTTAACATCTTTTCTCTGAAATGTATTTGTAAAACAAGGACAGTAAATACATTTTGTTCAAGTGCCAACCTCCTTCCCCCAAACCTATCTATTAATGTGAGATTTCCTTCCTCTTATCTAGCTTTGGGTAGAGGAGCAAATGAGAGTAAAAGTGCTGAAAGACAGAAACAGGAGCTGCAGGAGCACAGGGAGCCACTGACCAGTTTTAGTACATTATTGTTTTCATCAATCTCTCCTTATTCTAATAATGCCTTGTCCTCAAATAAAATTCTGCTGTGAGTGTCGAACTCAAACATGAATGAGCTATTCGGTCTCTCTCTTACCAGCTTGCTGAGAACACAGACACTTTTCTGAACGGTCTCTCTGGTGACATCTGCTTGCCGTACTTTTAATGCCTGTTACAAACAAATAGTCATTATTAGAAATAATTAAAAATCATTCTTTTTCAACATAAAAACAGCAATTAGAAAAAATATCTCTTGCATGTAGTTAATTAAATTCAAAGAGAATTTATCGACAAGCTCAGAAAATATTCAGTGAAGGAATAAGTGTCAGTCGGCCAGGGCACTATGGGCTGGAACCTGGGAAGTGAGAGACAATCTCCACTGTTGAGGAATTTACAATCTGATGGGGCCTACTTCACGTATAAGTTGCACACTCATAAATCAAAACAACTCCCTAGTTTGGCTTTCAGAGACCATTGTTTCTGGTGAGAAAGAGACAGTATAAGAGATGACAAAAAGAGCTTGTCCAGATGGAAGACCTGTCAGCAGTGGTTAAGGTGGCTGTTCTGTGCTACCTGGAGTCTATCTGGGAGTCTATCCTGGCAGATTTGTATTGTAGCCCAGCCCTGAGCCATAACTCATGCCTTTGTGATTCTGAAGGTGACCATGTGAGATTTCTACAGTTCTCTGCTAGTAGAAAACCAGTCTTTGATTGGTTTTGATCAACCTCAGGTAACCTCTAGTGTACTGCCTGACTTTTTGGATCTGTCTTGAGGACCAGGGTCTCAGTGTCTTCAACTGACTGATGACTGATGAGTAGTCATTAAGTCAAGAGCAGAGCCTTTCCCTCAATCTGTTCTCTACTTCTCTACCCTGATTGGATTCATTCATCAGAGCTCAGTCACATTGGCCAAAAGGAATTAAAGTCTTTCCCCTAGGCTCTACGTCCCTGTGATATCTGGCTAACCTGTCAGATGAGGCTAGAGAATTTTGGAGAAATGGGCAACCCCAAAATATTATACTCCTGAGTGGGTCAGGCCCAGGAGGTGAGGGAGATGGGCAGTGTGAAATGCCTCAGGAGCTATGCAACTAGAGCCTCAAAACTTCTAACCAGGACAAGAATCCCAAGGCCACTCACAGAAAGAAAAGAAATCATGCAGAATGTGAATGGCAATTTGAAGTCTGGGGATTGCTTGGCCTCTAATTGATATTCTTGTCTTCCTAAACCAAAGATACATGAAGTACATAGCTATCACCTGCCAATTTGCTTTGTTAAAAAACAATCCACGGAGTTCCCTGGTGGTGTAGTGGCTAAGGCTTCGGCGCTGTCAGTGCTGCGGCCTGGGTTCAATTCCCAGTCAGGAAACTACCCACATACCAAAACAAAAAAAACAATCCGCTCTATGATAGTTTTACATGCAGTTTGCTGCCATGATGGAGGTTCTACTAAAAGCTTGCAAACTGTAAAAATTAAAATGTGGAAACTTCTACTAGTTTGGGCTCTTCCATTTTATATTCTGGTTTAATGTACATAGCATTTGACTCTATTTGTTTCAGGTAAACACAAAAGTTTACTTACGTATCTCAGAGGCCCACAGAAAGTTCTAATCATGTTATCCATCCCTATGCACATCATAAAATTCATATTATTACACTTAACAGGCAAGAAATGTGCTTTGCTGATTTAGTCCTTTTGAGGTCTGTATTAACTGTGGTTTCCAGAGCCTCACCCTTTTTCCATTTGTCCCTCTCGTAAATACAGTTATTATTTGAATTACAGATTTGGTGATAACAGAAAATAAAAATAAAAGCTATGCAGAGCACGAGAAGTGCTGTAAGCAACAGCGTTAGAGAATTACTTTTACTAGTGCTTACATAACTGGTAGGGTAAGAGGTAGTAAAAGGAACAGATTTCCAAGGAAGGGCAGCAGCAAAATTCACCTCCTATCAAAGCATATAAGGGTAACAGTGTATGAAGAAATCAAATGCAGAGAGCAGCCATTCAGAGTATCCCCACCACACACACACACACACACACACACGCGTGCTCACACATATGGAAACAAAGAGAAAAACAGTGCTGCTCAGAAACAAACCGTAAAAGGGGAGATACTCATCTTGGTTTATTTAAGTATATTTATTACAGATACTCTAATAAGTCAGGTGCTAAGCTGGAAGGTAGTTCAAGAGTGATCAAAATCTTAGTTACAGATAATTAGGATAATTATCTGCGAGTAGTCTGAAGCTACTGTAAGCTCTTTCTACTACTTCTAAATTCTCCTTAAAAAAAAAAAATCTATTACCAGTCTATTTTTCTAAGTTACATACCAAACAGAAAATTCAGAATACAGCAGAAAATTCAGAATACAGAAAATTCAAGTACACCACGAAATTTAAATACAGTATTTTGAAGACAAATGGATAATTTAGGTATCACTACCTAAAAACAATGTACAAAGTATTATGATATAAACATAATCACCAATATCAACTTACAAAAATTCATGTGAATAAACTGGTATTATTGGGCAAGTAGCTACAAACTGTTTATAAAAATTTTTAATAATATCACAGGCACCATACATTAAAAACAACAACAACAAAGACTATGTGTTTCCCCAAATTTTACATTTTAAGTGATCCACACATAAAGAATTTTTGAGTGTTTTTTGGTGTTCATTGTGACTATCATACCTTGGCTTCAATTTGTCGATAGCAAGAGATACCATATACTGTGGCTCCATTTCCATTTCTGGGTGGCAAGTGAAAAAACACAGTATCTAAGATACACAGAAAAACGGAAAGACCACAGTAAGTTACACATATTAATAAATCATGACATTTGAAGTTATTATAATGCAGTCATTCAACAAAAACAATAGTAGAACAAGGAACTCAGCATAATCACTTATTTCTTATAATTCCTTTTCTGGGCTAAGTTTAATCGCTTCCCTTAGAAAATACTCTATCTACATAGGACTATTCCAGATTGAAAGAAAGCAGAGAATCATACAAAGCAAAGGCAATACATGAATCTTGAGTAGATCCAAGAAATTCTTGGGATGAGTGGGGAAATTTGAACATAGACTGGGTATTAGATGGCAATAATGGAATTACTGATAAATCTCGAAGCTGCAATGATGATATTGTAAGTTACCCTGAAAATCATCTTATTCTTAAGGGATGCATGCTGAAGCAGTGAGCAGTAAAGTGTCACAATGTTTACAATGAACTTTCGGATAGTACAGGCAAAACTGTACACATACACAAATATAAAGAACATTTATAGAATATTCATGCTACTATTCTTTCTTTTTTTTTTTTTTTTTTTGCCTTTTTTTTTGTATGTGGGTAGCTCTCTAGATGGGAATCGAACCCAGGCCGCAGCGCTGATAGCACTGGAGCCTTAAGCCACTACACCACCAGAGAACTCCCCGATATTCTTTCAACCTTTCTGTATGTTTAAAAGCTTTTGTAATAAAAAGTTAGGATAAAAACACTTGAGGTTAAACTACTATATTTAAATGTTGTTAACCTGCACAGTAACATTTCCTTCATTTCATCGGAAATTCTTAAATATTAGGAAAACAGGTAATCAAACCAAATTCACCCTGTGTTTCGGTAGAGCCTCTAGTACCATGATCAAATAAAGTCCTTCATTAAGCCAGTCAAAGCTCTTTCCGAGGCTGGCACCAGACTTAGTACTGACTTCACAGCATGCTTTCTTGGAGGGTGCTAACATGCCTATGAGCACACTTTTAGAGCACTGTGACAACAATGGCTCCAGGGCCAGAGAAGCAAGACCAGCTGCTTCCAGGTGGGCCCTGGGGTACTAACGGTGTAAGTTTGCAGGCAGAGCAGCAATCAATCTGCAGCTGGTGCAGGGAACCCCTTTCACTTGCCTGAGAGGAGCCTGAAGTGTAAACGCAGGCAGGATGACTGGCACAAGTGTTACCTGGCTAATCGCTCACTTTGGCCAGGTTCCTGGCCAGCCTGGCTAAGACTCACCCCCCATGACCGATGTAAGCCTGGCACGCCACCGGAGATCCTCTAGTGCATGAACAGTCATCTCCAAACAAGCATTTAAAGATTTTATAAAGAGTCATAACAGGCCAAAGGCCTTTCATTTGCCAAAGTGCTTAGAATCTGAGATGTCTTGGCAAACTAAAAAAATGACACTTAATGAAGTGCTCCTCTGTCTGTTCACATACCTTCCTGGTAGTTGTGTGCGCCATCTGGTAAGGCAAGGAAGGGCAAGTACTTCCACTCTTCAGGTAAAGTGTGACTGTCGTGTCCATCTCCTGGAATCAGGGGTGGGTAAGAGAATTCAACCTAAAATGGTAAGGAATGTTAGCTAAAAGGTGTTGATCAAAGCGAGTATTTTATCATGAAAGGCAAAAATGCTTTTAAACTCTGAAGGACAGAAGTAAGGATAAGCCACACTTATGGATGTAAACCTGTAATCTAGAAGGGGAAAAGGGAGTGAAAGGAGAAAGCTTTGTGAGTCTTTTCCCCTTTCTGGTTCAAAGGCTATTAAATTTTAATGTGACTGCATTTGGGAGGTGTCATCAAATAAATGGACAATAATCAAAGCCATGGAGTCCTGAGGAAAACCAACATTCCACTGAACTGACAGAAGGGGTCCAAGAAAGGGGCCTGAGAAGTGAGCCAAGATCTAGGCTTGCTTCCGATTGTTGGCTCCCGTTCCCAATATGTGCAGCTTTGAGTTTATGGTTTTGATGGCAAGTTGATAGGTGAGTGAGGGGGGCATCAACCAATATGTCAGGTTACAGTTTTCTAAGACTGGGAAGTGGTCAGTGGAAGTCCAGTGCGGTCTCTCTACCACTGTGTCTTGTAGAAACAACAAAGTTTTTAGTATTTGCTCCCAGTTTCTGGCATTCCCCAGGTTTATAGTATTTTCTCTGTGTTTCGACATGTTTTTGATGTTGTTATTTCAAAAAGACTTTCAGAGAGGAAGGCCCAGTTAAATACATGGGACTTGGGTTATCACATGACTTATGTTTAATTTTCTTTCAAAATATATTTAAGCAGAAATTTATAATGCATTTATAGTGTAATATATACACTAAAGTTGGAACAACATAGGAATAAGAATCACTTTCAGATTCCATCTTTGATGTGAAAAGGTATGATGGCTTATCTGCCCACATCTCAGTGGGATCAAGCTGCCACTTGAGTCACATGAAAGTCCATTATGTAAGGGCTTTAAAATGATGATTTAATGGGTAATCCAGTTCCACATTTAAAGTATTTAAACACTCCAAAAAGCCTATACTATAAAAAGACTCCCTCCCACCTGTGGGGGAGGAAAACTTTCCTCTACCCACAAGGTTCTTTAGGCTGTTCTAATTATCAAATAGACATGAGAAGATTAGCAAGAGAAAATAACCAAGCACAATACATACATATGGAGGGTGCCAAAAAATGTATACACATTTTAAGAAAGGAAAAAACTGTATTAAAATTGTAATACTCAATATATACCAATAACAAAAGATGAATACAAGTCACATTTGACTTCTGCAGTTACAAGAGGTGCTCAAAGTGGTTACCATCCGCATCTAATACATAGACAACATCGCTTAAAATGCGTATACATTTTTTGGGTACCCCATATGTATGGAAACCCTGTATCCATGAGAGTCAGGGACTCTATATGCATGAGAGGTTCAGAGACAGAAAGGGCACATGGGTGTATAACACATTTTGAGCTAGTCACCTTGGGGGGCTTCCACAGGGTCATCATTGGGGGATGGTAAGAGCAGGTGTTTAGTAAATAGAAGTTTGCCCTGCCCTTTAAGAGTTTATCTCTGAGAATCTCTTATTATGCTCAAGGCTCCTAATTCAAATTCTAGGTATTTAAGAGAGGGGCGGAAGTTTCTCTTGAGCCCACAGATGAAGTTGCCTTTAGCTCAAAACAATCTGCATACCACAGAGGCATATCTTGGGGTGACTCGTTGTGAACCCCCATAGACCCTTGACACTACAACTCTGGCCAGCCAATCATTTCCCTGCCCCCACCTTCAGAAGGAATCAATGTTTTCAGTTTGAAAGGATTTTTTCAAAGGTTTAGATTATGGAGCAAAACTCTTCTCTCAGAGATCACTTAAAATCAAATTAACAAAGTTCAGCACAAAAGATCTCAAGTCACATTTCACACTTCTCTGTATCTTCTTTATTTCTCTATCATACAGGTTTTATGTACTGACAATTCTTTAGTGTGAGGGGAAGCAGGACTCCATATCGTAGGAAGTCTTGGTAATTATTACAAAATGATTTCTTTTAGAAAACTACTAATTTTAATGTGTACATATTTCTTTTAAAAATATTTAGTGTGGAAAAAACATGCTTTTAAATAAATAAAAATCACGGACCCAAATTCTCATGAGTAGCACATTCATGAAGTATGTTGCTCCTTAGAATCCAAAAAGTTTGAAAAAACTGAAAAAGATTATTAGCATTTTGTGTTGACAAGAATATGGGAAAATAGGCTTGGCTGTCTGACTGTAAATTGGCACAAAAGTCAGAATGGCGATTTGGCAGTATTATCAAATCAATAATGCATTTACCTTTTACCTGGGCAGTTTCAATTTTAGGAATTCATCCCATCAGATACACTGATACATTCATACAGATATGTACAAAAATGCTTACAGCAGCATGACTTTTTGTAGCATAAAAATTGGAAACCTAAATAGTCACCAGAAGAATGGTATATAATTTTATCTCAGTTCTATCCAACTGCTACAAAGAATGTTAGATTCATATATATTGATAAAGCAAGATAGGTACGATATGCTGTGTGGTAGGCAAAATAAGAGCTTTCCAAAGACGTCCAAATCCTAAACCCTGGAATCTTCAATGTCACTTCACAGTGCAAAAGGGACTCTGCAGATAGGAAAAAGGATTGTGAGATGAGGATTATTCAGGTGGGCCCAAAGTAATCACAAGGGCCCTTAAAAGAAGCAGAAGAGTCAGAGATATTTGAAGATGCTATGCTTCAAGCTGCTTTGAAGATAGTGGAAGGGGTTATGAGCCAAGGAATGCAGGTGGCCTCTAGAAGCTGGAAGAGGCTAAAAAAGGGATTTTCCCTCAGGGCATCTGAAGAAATGCCAATAACCTGATTTTGAATGCATCTCAAATTCCTGACCTCCAGAACTCTAATAAATGTATTGTTTTAAGTCACTAAGTTTGTGATAAAATTTGTTATAGTAACAGAAAACTAAAACATACTGTTAAATTTAAAAAGCAAGCAAAATATCCAGTGAATGTAGTATAATCCTACTTATACTACAATTCCATTTATGCAAAAATGATATATTTTTTAAATGGAGTAAAAGATACAAGCTAGACTATTACAGGTTTTATATCTGGAGCGGTGAATAGAGTTGAGGACTGGGGATAAAGAAATATTCCTGTTAAGTGTTTTTACTCCCATCTTTTTTTTTTAAATTTCAAATTTACAGAATAGTTAAAGATTATGAACAACCTTATAAACTTTATCTATATTCACAACCTGCTAGTTTTTTGGCCACATATGCTTTATGTGTTGCGTGTATTCTGAATATATGTATTCTGAAACACCTGACAGTTATTGAGTATATTATCACATACTTTTAACTAAATTGGTACTTATTTTTAAATGGGTATGTATTGCTTTCAGAATTTTAAAAAGAGGCAAAAGATAACCAATAAGCAGTTCCTAATTTGGGCAAAGGGAGATATGGAAATCTAGTTTCTTTTCTGAAGATTTAATTAACAAGTTACCAACAGCCAGTTTAATTAATATCAGATGCTATGCTATGTTCAATTTACTCTCCCAACTCTTGATTCTACTGAAGGAAGATCTGTTTTGGGTGACTCTGGTTGGAACTTAAAATGCAGTCAACTCATAAAATTGTTATAAACGTTAAGTACAGATAACACATATACTCCAATTAAGGTGGATTAGGCCAACTTGGGTCCAGACTATAACACTGTTTTGTGGACAAAAAAAGAAAAAAAAAAAGATTCTGGGTAAAGTGGGTTCACAGGGTGGTGTGATCACAAATTCCTAACTGGGCAGGTGATGGGTAGTCTCGCCCCAGGCATATAACTTCTTTAGTAAGGTTTATGGCTTCGCCTTAAGCCAGCCCTTCCCATTGTTTCTATGCATCCAGGTTCACACACCCACAAGAAAGTACTGTCTTGTACTGTCCTGTAGTCCAATCTTGCCTCGCTTTCTCCCACCTTTATGCCATCTTCCTTACTTTCCCTCCTTAAATCCAAATGCACAAAAGAAACGGCAAACTGTCCTTCTCAGGAGCATTGGAGATCTTGCTTCCCGGGAATTATTTTCAGTTTTGGCTCAAATAAACTTAGAAAAATTCTCTGAGTTTGGATGTTTCTTACATAGTCTTGTTAGGAAAACATATTTAGAACTTCAAACAGCTAACTTTTGGAACACAACTTTTTCATAAATTGTACACTGCCTGTATTGAGTTGACAGCTTTCTAGAATTCATTTTTTCTGCTGGCATATTTGCTACCAATGAATCCTGCATTTGAAAACTGATGAACTTGTTAATCAAATTCAAAACAATTCACACACACACTTCTCTATGTCTACACACACACAACAATTTTAAATGCTATATAGTATTGTCTCATTTAATTAGTCCTCTATTGTTGATCATTTTTCCCAGTGTTTCTTTTCTTCTACATTATAAGCTGTTCAGTACTATTTAGGTGTGGTATAATAAATATACAGCAGACTCTCAGTTAACCGGCGCCCATGGGGATTGGCAGATGCTGGATAAATGTTAACTGCATTTATCTGTTAAGTGCAACACAAACATACAGCAAAATCTCAAGCAACCGGAAATAAAAGGTAACTTGAGATTTTGCCAGTTGCTTAAGTTCTGGTTAAGGGAGAGTCTATTGTATATATATTTGATCTTTGTCTCAGGTCCTGGCCCAGAGCTCCTTAAACCTTTGTAATTTCCCAGAGATGGGAGCATCTTTTGTTGTTCGTTAACGAGATCCTTTCAGCCCTACCTGGGTTTATGTTAATAAGGTGACTCTTAGCTTTAGCATGGGGCTTGGTCACCAGAATGACCAAGCTTTGACCTTCCTGGATGTCCACTAAGTTCAATCACTAGTGGCTAATGATTTAATCAATATTGTGTCCATGTAATTACACTTCCTTAAAAAACCTTCAGCGATGGGTTCAGGGAGCTTCCAGTTTGGCCAAGGCATTGAGGTGCTAGGAGGGTGACGTGCCCACAGAGGGCACAGAAGCTCCATGCCCCTTCCCCATACCTTGTCCTATTTGTCTCTTCCATTTGGTTATTGCAGAATTGAATCCTTTATAATAAATCAGTAGAGGTAAGCAGACTTTTTCTAAGTTTCAAAGCCTAAAACTAAGTCATTTTAGTTCATACGCAGTTCTAATACATTTAGCAGATGAGGTCTCCCAGCCATTGGAAAAGAGCAACAATTGAGAAAGCAGAGAGGGGAAGATAAAAGCCACCGATGCTCCTCAGAAATAACTGCTCAGTGCTAGGTCATCTCCCTCTGCCCTGCTGAGTCAGAGGCACGTGCAAACACTGTTAAAATACGCTGAGACTGCTACAGTACAACCTGTGGCATATGTTATGAAGGCAAAATCATCCAGACTAACTTCAATTGTGTTCAGTATATTCTGCTTCAAAATCCATTTCAACAAGGTCTCCATGAAAAAAAGATGGCTTACAATGAAGTCTCTACACTTAAGAATGGGGCTCCCTGGGGGTGTAGTGGCTAGGCTTCAGCACTCTCAACGCCACAGCCTGGGTTCAACCCCCAGCCAGGGAACCACCAAAAAAAAAAAAAAAAAAAAAAAGGAAAAAAAAAGAAGTCTCCACACCTAAGAAAAATGGTGCAAAGATTTATCCACAAGGATGTTCTCTGTAGCACTACCCAAAATAGCAAAAGAGTAGAAAGCCGACTACAAATAAAACAGTGGTCAAAAATCAAGTAATACTTCTAACTTTTTATGACATCACTTTGGAAAATAACTAAGTATTCCCTATTAATTTGAGTGTTATAAAAATGTTCCATCTATGAAAGAACCAAAAAGTTTAATTCACATATATCTGATTCTAATATTTTGCTAAAAATTACACTAATCTGACAAACACAGTTTATGTATTTACTGCCACAAAGCTAATGAAGAACAAACAAAATTCTGGAACAATCTATAACAAGCAAACAAGTAGAGAGAAGGTGTCCATAAATTATCTCATGCCAAAGAGTCTAATTGCAAGTGAGTTTTTAAGGAAGAAGTGTCCTTTGCTAAATGCTAAATTAAAAAAAAAATTTAAATAAGTTGGAATGGATAAATATTTCAAAACCATTTTAAATATCATGGTAGTGCTTTAACTTACTTAAAATGTTCTAAGTGTTAAGTATATCAATCAACTAGAATAATCACCACTAGAAACTAACATGTTATCTACAGAAGAATTAATTCACTCCCACAAATTACCCAAATAAAAGAGAAAAAATGATCAACTGATAAAGTTATTAGATGTTCATTTAAATTTAAATGAAGGATTTTTGTTTTCATTAAAATACAACTGAAGGCGGCAAAGGTGGAAAAAAATGTAGGAAACAAGATGAACCAACACCTACATGCCTAGTTTGGGGACCTTCCACACGGCTGTCTTAGAAGATGGCTTTAATCCTGTGATCCACTTGAACTGACCTGGCTCCTTTATCACAGCACTAGAGAGTGGCTTTATAATCAGAGTCTACAAAGATTTTGTACATTCTCCTACGCTGTTATCATGCTTAACCCAGCAGATGGCTGAAGGGCATTACTTTCAAACAAAGATTTCACTTTGGTTCCCTTGAATCTAAAAATTACAAATTACAACCAAGTACGGGAATTTTTGCTATGAATACTCTCAGTGCATGCAAAGAACTGGTGATCAACGTGATGGGCAGCATTGGGAACACTTGGAAGAACCAGTCTAACAAAGCAACCTCACCCAATCCAAACAATCTGAAGTCAGTCACAATTCAATGCGCCTTGCACTTTTAGTCCTTTACACCTAGAAGGAAGACCTTAAAATGGAGATTAAGGTAGCTGATTAATACATCCTGAGAGAAATCTTACATAATTAGAGCCGTGCAATACCTGATATACTGATGTCTCTGCACTGTCTAATTTTAGCAAGAATCCTGTTAGGTTTAGCCAGAACCCCTCCCCCACTTCCTCCTGATGTAGCAATTTTCCATTCACTGCCCCCCACTCTGCTCCTTGGCTACAAACTCCCACTTTTTCTTGTTGTATTCAGAATCGAACCCAGTTCTCTACTGTGGTCTCTTCTCCTCTACAGCAATAGCTTTTCTGAATAAAGTCAGTTTTTGCTGCTTTAACTATCATCCAGCTCTGGTTTTCCTGATAGCGTCAAATTAGCTGTGTAAGTATGCTTAAGTCACTTAACCTTTCTGAGTTTCAGTTTACTCATCTGTAAATCCCTGCCAGCTCTAAAATTCTCATTAAGAATTCTGGTAAGGAAAAATTAGGTATAGAAACATGAAGCAATTTGGGCTTGCTGGAGGTCTGGAGCTGTGAGGACAGGATGTCATCGAGTTGTCCTGGCATGGTGTTCATTTTACAAAAGCAGTCAGTCATCTTTACCTCACTCCTGAAACCCAAAACCAGACCAATCAGGAGAATTACCAAGGTGATACTTCAGCTCAACGTGCCTCTTTCATTTTACAATCTGTTGTTCCGTGTTCTTTAATGTCTAAGCAGTATTATATTGTTTTCTATAACAAATAATTTTTTTCTTACTGGAAATATAAATGATGTTACTTTTGCCAATAAAACAATAATTAATCTTGACTTTAGATGACAGCAAAAATTAAGATTTTATTCCATTCCCTACCAATGTTTCCTTCTTTTTTGTTTTTAAAAGTTCCATTTGGTGTGGTTTGGAAGTAGGCTCCACTTCTTAATTTACCCCCAAAGCCTCCTAAATGCCACATGGCTCAGCTGAATGAACACACATGGTGCTCGAGCAATTCTGTCTGAATCCAGGGCTGTTTTGCAGTGTGACCTCAGCAAGATCATTTTACTTCCTCCAAGCTTCAGTTACTTCACCCATATCCAAAGTAAGTTATAAAGTGACAAGTCAAAGATGTGCAGTTTTAAAGTATTAAAAAATCTCATGATGATGAGCACTGTTTGTATGCCATGATAAAAACTCAAATATCTATTGTCCTACCTCTAAATATAGGGCCACATTTAAAATACTTACATATTCTAGGACTGCTTGGATTTTTTTAAATGCCACACTCAATGCTACTTCCTCCTTGGTATTTTTCTATGCCGTATTTACCTAAGTGACAAGGATTCTGATTTAATATTTTAAAGTTAAGCAGTCTTCAAAACGCATACAAACACAAACCATCTTTTCACTTCCTTTATCACTTTTCAGCTATCCTCTAACCAACTTAAAATTTGCCAATGAAAGTCTTCTAAAATATTACATTTCCTGTGAAACACAAGAAACGAAATGCTACACTGCCTAGTGGTAGCAATCGGTATTTTTAATATTTTAAGCATTTCAGTTTCCTGTTCACTAGCACATTATGACATCATTGCCTTCCAATGTTTACCTTAATTAAATAATCCCGTTTCTATTTTGTTCCCTTGCTTTCAGTACAGAGAATGCAAATGTGTATTTCAGTTTAGAAGCTTTAAAAATGACTCTGTATTTGCACATTTCTTTGCTCCGTAAATACACTGTCTCTTATTGCAATTGAGCTGGATAGGCCAATCTCTCACCAAAAAACAAGAGCTGGACGAGATCATATAGCAAAACCAAGGCCCAATGGGAAAGGGGGGGCGGAGTCAATACACTACCCCAACGCGGCGGAATTCTAGGGCTTCCAAAGGTAAACAAAGGAAGTTGATTTTCCCACCGTGCCGTAGTGCTTCAACCAGCCTGAGGCGTTGGTGTGGAAGCCCACCGAGCTAATGACCTTGAAAACGCAGTCCAAGTGCTGAATTTTTGTAAAGGTTCCCTTTAAAGGTGGACACCAGAAAGTCAGTGGAGACAGAGATGGACCGGGAAAAGAATGGGGCTCATCTTCGAGTCCTTCCTCCTACCAAAGAACCTAAACACCTACCAACCCCAACAAGACCGACACACAGCTCCTCTGCTGCTCGAAATATAATTTTCAGGGGCAGAAGAAGGAAGTGTGGGGATGGGTTGCAGGTGCGGAGTGCATGGAGCTGGACAGGAGCCGAGTTCAGAGGCGAAGGGACGAGGGCGCTGTAGGGATGACTGAGCCGAGCGGAGGGGAGGGGAGCAGGCGGCGAGAGAACGCCCGAAGGACCGCGAGCGTCATCTGGCCCCTTCCTCACCTGGCAGCCCTTCTTGTGATGAAAGCCGACCACCACGATGTGCAGTACAGGCCCCCGGGGGGCGCCATCGCCGCCCCGCCCGGTCTTCTCCATGGGCAGCCGCCGTGGGCCCGCACGACGAAGACTTCAACGGCCAAGGGCGGCGGGCCGGGCGACTCCGCGGTCCCCAGGAGGACGGCGATCGGCGGATTTCAGGTGTCAACTGGGGTGTCGCATGTGGGCCGCGGAGGGTGCCTGGAGGAAGCCGAGGCTCCTGCAGCTACGCCCCGCCCCCGGGGCCGCCGCCGCGCTTCCCTCATCCGCTTCGGTTGCTTCCGGACTGTCACCTGATGCGGCGGCCGCCGCCGGCGAGGCGGGGCCGAGCAAAACCCGGAGGGAACCGGTGGGGCGGGGCCTGAGGGACCGGGGCGGGACGCGAGGGGAGGGGCGCCGGCCGGGTGGGGCCGGGAGGGGACTTCCGGCACACCTGTCACCTGCACCCCTGTTGGACCTTTAACTCTCTTCTTCCTCCTTTTCTTCTTTCTCCTTAAAAATCTCCTCTCCTTCCTTCCTCTTTCCTCCTTTAGTTCTTTTCTTAACGTCTTTTCTGTTCATTCTCTTGCATATCCAGTTCCTTCACTTCCATAGGGTCTCTGCCCGTTACTCTCAAATGTTTTGTAACGGGGGCATATTGATGCGGCTCTGCAGTTGTGAATCCAATCTCTTTTTTTTTTGGTTTTGTTTCTTTTTTGATTTTTTATTTACTTCTTTTCTCTTCATTATTGAATTCAAACTTTGAGTAACTTGCTTACCCAGGGTTTCTCTTTCACTTCGTGCTGTTTTTACTTTTCTTCCTATTTAAATATTGTCAGTAGGAGTTTGTAAGCAACTTAAAGCCTGAAGCACAATATCCTTGACAAAAAGGAAGTTTAATGGGAGACCTGTAAGATGCTTATTCTAGTCTTGCTATTTAAAAGACTTTTTTTTTTTAATGTGGGTAATTCCCTGGCTGGGAATCGAACCCAGGCTGCAGCGTTGATAGCGAGAAGCCTAGCCACTACACCACCAGAGAACTCCCCAAAAGACATTTTTTTTTATTCTATATTTTTTCTGAGTTTAGTCTCCACAAAATATATGGGATCGTTTATCACCAGGATTTTTAATTTCCTTGCTGATTGTAGTATGTACTTCAATATTTTTTAAAGCACTGAATCTCATCCTATGCCAATTTAAGTTGAATAATGGGAATACTAACCGATTTAACAAGTCTCAAGTTTTGCAGTAAACTGAAGGATATGTGCCTGCTTCAAACAGAAGTCAAGATTACTACAATAATTGGCTGTGAAGTTTACCATTACTAGCTGCACATCCCTTAGTTTAAACAACCTTAGCAGTAGAATTTTTCCACTCCTTGCCTTAAAATTTAGACACCTGGACTCTAACTATAGCAGACAAAAACAAGAGACTTCCTATAATCAAGTGCAGTTTCTATGATTCAGTAGAACTGTTTTAACATTAGTAGAAACACTGTAGAAAACCTTCAAGATGTTCCTGTCATTTATTGTGTATATTACAAAATTCTTGGTGTTGGCTCAGAACTGTGTGTGAAACTGTATTATTCCCTGTATGCAGAATATGGTTACTGTTTTCTTCATTTGCCTTGATATTTTCCACAATTGGTATAGCTAAAATTGAGGTCTAATTGAACATCTTTTAAAAAAGATGTAAAGGTAGGGCATTGTAGAACTCAATGTCCACAGTGAACGTCAGTGGTTTAACTCAGTGTGCAGGAGATCCAGTAACGCCTTTATAAGAATCTATGCCAGTCTGCATCTTAGGACTGCCACCTAAGATCAAATCATTTGTTCATAACTATGGAGATATCATAAAAATACAAGCAAATGTAAATAATTAAATAATTAAATAATTAAATAATTAAAAAAATATTTAGAATGATGCTATAAACCAAGAAAATATGTTAACTGGAAAAATTGGCAGGGAAAGTAATAAGCAAGAGAATTTCCAGAATTTTTTCCATTTCTGAATATATGGACTGGTCCATTTAATACTTCAAGTTTTGCATTAACTTTTAATGAGTTGTAGTAATATAATAAATTCATTAATAAGCTATTGCCTGTAAGGACAAATCTCTATTGAGAAAAACCCAGACATTTCCTTATAAAAAGTGTTGGAAGGAAGTTATCAAGATTGGAAATAACAATTGGATATAATGGAATATTTTCTGAACATTATTTTGAAAGGGAGCTTTTGCTTGTATTTTTATGATATCTCCAAGGAAAGAGTTAGAAATGCTTTTCTGAGTACATAATACATTGAAGAGTCTCTTCTAGTTACATAAATTCTATTTTATGTCTGCTCTGTAAGTAAGAACTAAAGGGAGAAAAACCCTAGAGACACTGAGTTATGGCATGTTTTCAAGTTCATTAACAATGAACTGTCCATCTGGAATTGGTCTGTTCCTTTCTCTGTCTTACCTCAGGAAACAACATGATAAATAAAACCACTCCCTTCCTGCAGTCTCCATGAAGTCTACTGTATGAAATAAACTACATTTCCTTTTCTCAGCATGCAGTAGTACTCTTATCCAAAAGTTTAGTTCCAAGACCCCTAGTGGAAGCCTGAAACCTCAGTACCGAACCCTACAGATCCTTTTTTTCTCTCTCTATTAAGAACTTTCTCCTTGTCACATAATGGACGCGCTTTCTGCCTTCGCTTTGGCATATCCCATTTGTCAGCAGCACTACTCTTGCACTTTGGGGGCCACTATTAAGTAAAATAAGGGTTACGTGAACACAAGCACTGTGATACCGGGACAGTTGACTGATCACCAAGATGGCTACTAAGTGGCCAACAGGCAGGGAGCATGTACAGGGTGAAGATGCTGGACAAAGGGAAGAGTCACCTCCTAGGAGGGATGAGAGGGATGATGGGAGATTTCATCTCACTACTCAGAACAGTGCACAATTTAAAAGTTATGAATTGTTTATTTCTGGAATTTTCCATTGAACTGTTTCAGACCATGGTTGACCAAGGCTAAGTGAAACCAAAGAAAGCAAAACCACAGATAACCGGGTAGTACTATATAAAGATAGTTTATTCTTCATCAGTAGCTTTGAAAATTGCTAATGTTCATTTTGTTCTTGTAATGAAAAACAAGAGCATTGATTTCCTTAAAGCATATTTTTCTGAATTTTAAACTCTATCAAGTAGTGAGTGACAATGCCTTGAATTTGGTCCTTGCTCTCATTACGGTATGGCGAAAATAAAACAAGAATAGAAAAGAAAAGTCAGGGAGGGAAAAGCGGCTTCACAAACAAATGTGGCATTACTTTGTCTTTAGAGTCTTTATAAAGATGAAGGAGGATGTTGATGGTTATGAATGAAATAGTGAGAATCAATTTAAAGAACATTCATTAGACCATACAGTAGGTCTGGAACTGCGTGTGGTAGACATAGTGCCAAAAAAAAAAAAAAAAAAGAAATCGCTGCTTTAACTCTTTTGCTGCGACGTTCAGATATATCCGAAGGAATATTTCCATCCACTGACTGTGGAGCTTGAGGTTACCCCACAAGCTCAAAAAAAACTTTTCCTTTTACTTCTCCATGTACAAGATTTTTAAATATGTTTTCCTGTGGCTTGCACTATCAACGACAAAGATGTTTTGTATGCCACAGTATGTAACAATCTGTAATAAATTTTTTAAAATTTATTATATTGTTAGACTTATTGGGGTGACATCTGTTAGCAAGGATTACATAGGTTTCAGGCATATAATTCTACAGTGCATTGTCAACTTGTATAATAAGTTTGTAATAAATTTTTTGTCATCAATGCCATAGATTCTAATTTCTCTATGCTTAAATTTTATTAATGTCACTTATTAATAGATTCTAATTTCTCTCTGCTTAAATTTTATTAATGTCACTTATCAATAGTAATGTTTTGAGTATTTTTTTGCTAAAACTCAGTGTAATGGTAAATTTATTTCCATAAACAAAAATTTTAAATAAAAATAATGTTATTTACATGCAAAGCAGCTCAAAATGTTATTATTAAATGCATAAAAGTAAAAATATCAACTTTTTATTTTTTATGGCATTTTAAAACATTTTGGAAAAAAGGAAGTTATCACATGAAAGAGTGGCTTATGTCTAGCTATAAAAATAAGATAAATGTATGCAACAAAATGGATGCACCTTGAGATCATCATGCTAAGTGAAATAAGCCAGACAGAAAAAAACAAGAACCATATGACTTCACTCATATGTGGAATATAAAACTGAAAGGAACAAAGAAACAAAAACTCACAGACACAGTCAATGGTTTAGTGGTTACCTGAGGGCAAGAGTGGAGGGGGATGGGAGAGGAGGGAGGAGCAGTCAAATATAAGGTGATGCAAAGAGAACTGACTGTGTGGTGAACACATAATATAACACATAGACAATGTACTATAGAATTGTACACCTGGAACCTATGTAATTGTTATTAACCAATGCCACCCCAATAAATTTAACAATAAAAAATATGGTAAATGTGAAACCATCTATCAGTGCTAGCTTTTGTAGCACCTACTCTAAAACAAGCTTTATGTTAAGTATTAGGAAATGAAGATAAATAAGCAATAATAGCTCATATTTAATAAATAAGCACTATGTGCTAGTCCTCTGCTAACCACTTTTCATGAATTACCTCATTTAATCTTCACACCAATCCTGTAAGTAGAAGCTATTATTCTCACTTTTTCCAATGGATAAATGGAGACTTAGAAAGGTTAAATAACTTGCCCAAGACCACATAACTAGAAGGAACTGTGGTGGGGATGAGATTTGAACCAAAGTAATTTAACTTCTGAACCAATGGATTGAATCACTGTACTGCTTCCCAAAATTCTTTAATTTGAAGAACTCACACTTTTTTTTTTGTGGGGGTGGTAACCCCCCTAGGTAGATAATCATAAGAGAGAATACACTGAAAGCATTCTTAGAGCTACTAACATTTTTGCAGGATACTGAGAGAGCCCACAAAATCTGCAAAATCAGAGAAGCTCCACAGAGGTGGGCACATTTGAGCAGGATTTCTCAGGACTTGGGGGCAGAGTATCCTAAGTGCAATAAAGCAAAATCACTAAGGACTGGGGTTATTAGGGAAAACATTCAGGAAAGGAAAGATTTTATGCCAAACTTTGAGGAAGTATGCAAGATACGATCAGGAGATGTTTGTAGGTGGGCACATGCCAATTGCACATCGTAGTCTTTCTACTTGGAATGCTGCTCCTTCCCTTTTTTTGCTTACCCAATTCTTATTCATCCTCTAAGGCTAGACTCCTGTTAGTTCCTTTGTGAAGCTTACCAAGCTATCTATGTGGTCAGTGGGAAATTTAACATCTAAGGAACTTCATCCCTAACACCTGTCTCAAAGGCTAGTCATAAAGATTAGGATTAAGTGTATTTGTAAGTTTCCTGGCACACAGTAGGCGCTTAATACTTACAAAATGCAAAAAAGCAAGGATTGGCTTGGTTTAGGAGGTTGAATCTTAGGGTGCTTTGAACTCAAGGGCTCATCTGTAAGGACTTCTGAAACCCCTGACTGATGTTTGCCTTAAATCATACTTACTTCTTTAGGATTCCTGAAACTAAGAGGTCTTTTTGCTTTATATATTCAATTTTATGAGCCTTGTACATATTTGTTGTCTTTCTCTCCCATTCATCCTTAAGCTTCTACAAGGGCAGAAGACCTTGTAGTTCTCTGTTCTGTACATTGTTTTATACTCAGCAAAATGCCAGACAAATGGTGCACAACGAATACATATTTGTTCAGTGAATGAATGATGTTCGTTCTGGCTTCTCCCGTTTACTCTTTAGCTTTAAGTTCCAAAGATACAAATATAAAATAGACTAAGGCAGAGAATTTGTTTGCTTTCTATTCAAAACAGCGCAAAAGCATTAAGATTTCTTAAATGCCAAAAATGTGATGACAGTTAACATAGTGACATCTGGTGGTTGTCCGTTAGACAATGTGTTTAAGAAATAGTGACTACAAAAAGTAAAAAAAAAAAAAATGACTCCTAGACATAAGATTAAGAACGATGAATTAAATCTTGTAGAAAAAATAGAAATAAAAACAAAACAAAAAGAAGACATTTAAATCTTCGCCCGAGAAAAGTTTACCAAAAATGCTGGTTGTGAGTTTCCAATTCACTGGACTTTTAAATGAAGCGGTAGATTCCTTAAGAAAATGAATGGTTTTTATGAAAGTTGCAACACAGTGAATTGGTGGCGGGAGAAACAAGTTGATTTATACTGGTCTGAAGAAAGATCTTGGCTTGACATGAGACGCAATTTTATGTGGGGAAAAAATAAGACCAAAGTTTTCCGAATTTTGCAAAATCTTCGAGGTTAGAGGAGGAATTTATTCGCAAGGCAGGATATCTTTAACGTCTCTCGGAAACTTCGAGGGGAGAATGGGTACCGCAGAATTTTCAGTGCACAGATTTATTTCCCGGGATCTCACTGCCTGGAAAGAAGGTACTCGGCGCGATCCACGTGGACTGGCGCGATCCACGTGGACTGGCCCGATCGCTTGCTCGACTTCAGATTGGTCGAGCCTGCCCGAGCTGCGGGGGAAAAGCGGAAGCGCGCTCTTTCAAACTTGCCGTCCCACGTCGGTGGACGCAGACCACTTCCGGTGTCACCATGGCGGTCAACGCTACCACTAACCCGTCGCAGCTGTTGCCTCTAGGTAATCATTGTGCTGCGGGAAGCGGGGCGCGGAGCCGAAGCTTAGGGTTGGGGGCCGTCGGGCTGCGGTCGCGGGAGGCCGTGGCCGAGTGTGTAGCGGACGACGCGGCTTGCCTCTGGGCTCCAAGTCTCCGCGGTCCGAGGCCGGCCTTGTCTGTTCAGCGTGGGAGGGGCCCTTTAGGCACGGATTTGTGACTTCCCAAACCACACCATCACTGGAAAAGGTCCACACTTACTGATTGCGTCGCCAGCCTTCGTTATTGTGAGCTCTCCTCTACAGTCATGAGCAGCAGTCCCTCTCCTCAACCTGGCGTCTAAGTTCCTCAGACCCTGTCACATACCTGGAGGGTTATTGAGAGAAGCCCAGGGGTCTGGAATGAGCCTTAAAAGAGGAACTTGGAAACTAGCTATATGTGTCAATTATTCATTCAGCAAACTGAGCATCAGCGCACCATCCCGAGGGTGGGCACTATTCAGCAAATTAAATCACTGGCCATTGCCTTCAAACAGCACACAAACCGGTGGAGGAGATAGGATATTGGACAAATAAGCATCATACCAAATAGCGTTGAGCTGGCTAAAGAGATGTTCAAGCTGCTGTCAGAGTACAAAGGATAGGCTTCTTAGGGTGAGGGAGGTAATGGCAAGGAGTCTCTGGTGAAGACAGTTATGCCTTTCTCTTCCTATTTTGCAGCTAAATAGTGGTCGTTAGTGAACGTGGCAGTGATTGAAAATTTTCCCTTCATTTGACAAACTTTTTGAATGCTCAGTATATGCCTGGATACTGTCCGTTGGAATAAGCAGTTTCTGCACTCAGGGAGCTTAGAGTCTGGAGGGGCACTGTGTTAATCAGATAACCTAAACTAATATAAAACCACAGCCATGATAAATTAATACAAAGGAAAGGTCAGTGGAGAACAGGGAAAACTTTTCTGTTAATGTAATGATTGAACAGAGGCAGGTAGTATAAGATCTAAAGTTTTTGAATGAATACTTTTCCTGGTTTATCTTTCACTGTATGCAAGTCACAAGTGCCAGTAGGCCAGCAATTATTTGATGAAGTAATAAATGGGTAAAATAATCTTTTCTCTCCCCCCCCCCTTTTTAAAAAAAATATATTTGTAGAGCTTGTGGACAAGTGTATAGGATCAAGAATTCACATTGTGATGAAGAGTGATAAGGAAATTGTTGGCACACTGCTGGGATTTGATGACTTTGTCAGTATCCTTTTAAGAGGTGGTGTTGGTATCGGTTTTTCCTCAGTATTTAAGAATGGAAGTAAGAACTATGGACAATCAGTACTTACTGATTATTATAATAAAAGTCAGTGTTCTCAAGGAAATTATGGTAGTATTTTAAGTGGTATATGTACTCAAAGAAGATGAAGTCCCATCTGATCACAAGCATTTTGAATGTGAACCATTGTGTTAAGCATTACAGTTAAAACTGAACAAAAGCAGAAGCCAGAGAAAATTCAACTGGATATATTTATTTTCTTAACATCAAATATCAGATATGGTGCTGGAAGATGTCACTGAGTTGTGAGTACTGTTAAAAATTAAAGAATTGGGGTGGGGAGGGGAATCTCTTTTTTTAACTTAAGGCAATTTTAGTACTACTGACTCATTAAAATCTTCTATGTGAAAACATTGCCTGTTGGAATTACCTTAAAGATAGAAATTTTATCTACTGATGGTAAGCTCGTAAAATTGGATTAGAAGGTTATTACCTTAAATTATTACTAAGTTGCTGGGAAATTAGTAGAGACAAAGCTCTAAAGTAAAAGACATTAAAAACAGCCAGGAATCTTAGGGCTAAGGTCAAATCAAGGAACTGGTAGTAAGAGCATTTAGTGTTCTTAATTAAATTAATTGCTTTGATATATATATATATATATATATATATATATATATATATATATATAAAATAAAATATGATATGATGGCTCATTTATGTTATAAAAGTCTGCTTTCAGAATTGAATTGAGGGAGTTCCCTGGTGGTGTAGTGGCTAGGCTTCGGCGCTGTCAACGCTGTGGCCTGGGTTCGATTTCCAGTCAGGGAACTACCCACATTAAAAAACAAAACAAAACTAGAATTGAATTGATTACTGATTAGTTTAATGGGTAGGAATCAATAGTAAGTAATAGTAAAAAGAGTGAGGAAGGTGAGTATTTTGTTTCATATTTGATCTCCTTGGCAAGTTTCAACTTCTTGTAGCAAGGTCAGCTGTAGTAGATGTAGATGTGGACCTTTGAGCAATTGGCCCACTCTGTTGCCTTTGAGGAAGAATGTACATCACCCAGTGGATAACCTTCATCTTTGAAAACTGTTGATTTAATTGCCTGATGTCATGTTCATTTATATACAGTAATAACCATTTTAGGGATCAGAACGTTCGCCTTGATTCTGTTTATCCTGACTCATTTTATCTTCATTTAGTGAAATCACACCAGAAGGAAGAAGGATTACTAAATTAGACCAGATCTTGCTAAATGGAAATAATATAACAATGGTAAGACACAGTAACACTGTTTTGTTTTGATGTTAGACCATTTCTGTGGGGCAGGGATTACAGAACTAACTTGCTTTACTAAATGTGCACTGCCCAGTGGTGCTTAAGGTGGGAAGGGCTGCTCCGGGGTCAGAGCTGTCAAGCTGAGCTATTGAAGATGACATTAGGCTAAAGCTACATTTGCTTATGCTTTTTAAGTCTTCACTAAGAATTACTGTTGAGACACTAAGTGTTAATTGATGATGTTGACACTGTCAGCAGAGGTGCCATGGAGAAAATGGGAATGTGAGGGCGAGGCAGAGAGCAAAAGTGGTTGTGGTCACAGGCGTTCTCATTAGGTGTTTTCCAGTGATGTGGTGGTATTATTAAACTTTTTCCTCCTTTACAGCTGGTTCCTGGAGGAGAAGGACCCGAAGTATAAATGGATTCCCTTGACTTATGCTAGATTCTATTTTGTCTTATAATGAAAACAAAATATGAAAGATTTTTTAAACCTTTCAGTGTTTGGATTCTGTGAAGCTAAGTTTCCCGTTAAAGGGGAATGCTTTGAAGAGGCATTGTAAATGCCATTCCTCTAAGTTAATCATGATTACCTTGGAAAAAAGAATGGTTTGTTTTTGTTTTTTTGAAGACTAAAATAAAGGTGTTTTTGGTTAATTGTCATTTTATTTATCCTGCAATAGCCAGTGGAACAAAACTTGTAATTATTTTGTCAATTGCTTTCTTGTCATTTGGTGCCTGTTTGCTTCCTCATTTGTGTGACCATTGGGTTCTCAAACAAAAATTGTTCCAAACAAAATGACAAACTTTGAATTTGGACAGGTGCATTTAAAGAACCCAAAATGATTACTTACACAATTCAGTTCAAACTGTGATGCTTTGAAATGAGGACTTTTCTACTGAACTCAAGTTCTGTTAACTCCTGTTAAAAACAAACAAGCAGAGTACATGGGTAGTATATGCACGTTGTAGAAGTGTAGATAAGTAAAAAGGAAAATATACTTTGCTGTATATCCTCTTAGATATTCTCTCTGCCCTCTCAGCACACAGTTTTACAGAAACTTGTTCACCTTGAATACACTGTTTGGTAGCCTCCATTTACAACTTTGTTTTGAATTTAAATGGTGAACGTCTTTCCATGCCAGATACTTCAGCAACGTTAATGTGGCGAGTGAGTTACAGACAATGAGAATATATGTCTGACACGCTGAGGTCTGATGTGGAACATAATTAGTCTTTTCGCTCTATTGAAACTTTTTACAGAGAGATGTTAGGAATAAAGATCATATTCTCATATTGATTTTATAGTAATAGGTTTGTTATAAATGGAATGATGATAAAACTAAGTATAAATAAATGTATAAAGAACAGAGAACTATGAATACTTGTGGTGAGGTAAAATTTATTATTGAAAAACATGTCCATTAAGATGTAAATAGATAAAGGTCTCAACCTTTGACTAAAGTCTTAAAGATTCTTTGAAGGAATTTTATTGTTCTCAGTCTCAAGATTGAATTTTTTCTTTTGTTAAGATAAAAATTATATGAGGTGTATCCAGAAAGTATCTAGCCATGCAATATGAAAAAGAGGCATTTATGGCTGGATTTTTCCTAGACAACCTTCATGTACTAACAAAAACCCCCAAAATACTGAATCAGTGAACTATAGAAAGCAAGGATTAATGGTGATTTTTCTGAGTATCTTAACAGCTTTCCTGGCGTGGTTGAATGACCAGTGATGAAAGTGGGCTCTGGCTGTTTCAGAGGCAGGGACTGATGCCCTCTGAGTCTCACCACTGACATCCCCTAGCTGGTATGGTGGGCACTTGATCTCAGGTTAGCCTGATGCCAAAAACCATGCTTTGTCGACTCCAGTCATGAGGAGTAGGAGGTCGTGAGGCTAGAGCAGGGAATGACTGGAAACCAGACTTAATCTATGTCATCCAAGGTTGACTCTGGCTGAATCTTTTGTTATTAGACATTTTCTTGAGTTCAGTAAGAACAAATCATGTATGACATCATCTGGTCACCAGAGGGCACTGTGGAACAGGCAGCTAGCTGCTAAAGCTGAGGTTTTTAGTTTTCCTCTGAACTTTGATGGAAGAGTTCATGACCACTGGTTGACCAGACGCTGGACCTGAGCATTTGGAGGCACCTCACCCATCCTGTCCTTGAAATGCATATTCTGCCCACTGTAGGAACACAGTAGGAACCGTTTCAAGGATGCAGCCTTGAAAAAGTCAGGTGTTGCGGACCATCTGGACGGAAGATGAGACTGAACCCAGGTAAGGCCTCAGTGTAAACATAAGATTCGGGCAGGTGGATGCAGATCAACTCATTTTACGGTCTCCCAGACAAGCCTCAGACAAGCCTCATACATCAGTCAGTTCTCTTGCTTATTAAACCTACCACCTGCTAATCTGAGTCTCTCCTTGCCCTCTGTATATGGGGCCAGTTTCAGATTTCACCCGGCAAGCTCCAGAGGTTTTATTTTGAACCAGCAAACCTGTACTTGCACTCGGGTTTCTGGTCTTCCTCTCAGCGATACTTTGGATCACAGCACAAGGGCAGGTCAAGGGAGGAATCTATACTATTTTACACTTCTTTTTGAAAAAGAGGAATTTTCTTCATATTTCCTATATGAAGTGACTTTTTTATTGTAAAAAACAATTGTCTAAGTATAATATGAATGAAAATGTGAGCTCTAGAATCAGACTTATGTGGACCCGACTCCCCATCAGTCATTTATTAATACTAGGTGTGTGAGTGTTGGTGGTTACTGTATGTCTCTGGCCTTAATTCCCTCATTTGCAAATTGGAAAAAATAACCACCTCTTAGATTGTGAAAATTAATAAAGACAATATATGTAAAGCATCCAGTATAGTTTCAGTCATAGTGAATGCTCAATAAATGAATGGTTGTAGTTATTGCTACTATTTAAATAGCTCCCAGGTTAATGTATGGTTTTTCCATCACAGTAATTCCATTTCAACAATCCAAGCTACCTAACACTTAGACCATGACATTTCCATGGAGAATTGAGCTCCTAGTCATCTTTGAATCTTTCATCACAAAGCACATACTTGAGCACAGGGGCTGAAGTGCTATTTGTTGGATTAAGTGATGACAATAGAGTAGGAAGCTATCTTTAGTTTCATAATTGCTGCCCTTGGGCCATGGGCCCCATTAACACTACCGGGTCGCAACCCTATTGTCATTGGTTTTAGCCAGCTTCACATCAGTGTCTCCTGTGTGTAGTGAGAGTTGGGAAGGACCTTATTTTCCCCTCTACTGAATTGCCTGGAGAGCAGCTCTTGATTGCAGCTGCAAGTGTGATGTTTAATTAATGGAGAACACTGAGTCAGGCTAGAGGGCAAGAAAGGCTGGGGAAGCAGTGCTGTGCTCAGGGGGGCGGTCTGGTCCAGGCCTGCCCCCTGGAGCCAGGTGGGTGCTCACATCACCACAGGTGGAGGTTGCAGAAGCCTAAGGAATTTTCCACAGTGATGATAACCACAAATGAGCCCCCACAGACACCAACTTCCTTCTGTTCCACCTGATGTTTATTTAGGAAAATAAATGACAGCTCCCGTGAGGTGAGGACCTCACCCAGTGGAGTCTGGCCACCTGCTGGCCTAGTGACAGGCTTGCTGTGAGGTGTATGGTCTCACAGGATCCAGGGTGTGATGAGTTGGAGAGGGACCTACAGCACCTCTAGGCCCAGTCCTGCTCTTTATAAATGAGGACACCTAGGCCCAGAAAGAGGCCTTGACTTGTTTGAGGGACGTGGGCCAAGCTGGAACCAGCGCTTTCATCACTGGAATCTAGTTCAGAGCTCTCAGATGTGCCACTTGGCATTCATGACTGGGTGGTGATGGGTGGGTTACCCTGGGTAAAACTGTCTCCCTTTCCCCAGAAGCTGATTGAAATCACTTGTGTCCGTGCCCCTGCACTTCCCTGTGGGTGTGCTAGAGATAGGCTTCCCCAGTTTCTTTCCGAAGCACCATGTTGTTTGTACAGGTGTGGTACTGCTTGGAGTGATGCCCCGTCTGCCTCTGGGCCCCTGGTGCCTTGGAAAAGGCTGACGGTCTGCAGCGGGAGCCGAAAGGAGAGTGGGGCCAGGAGGAGGGGCTTAGACAGGCCGGACACTGGAAAGGACGAGGGCCCAGGAGGGAAAGTAAAGGAAGCGTGGCAGTGGGGTGGTCCTGGCCACTACTGCCTGCTCTGTCACTTCTCGGTGAGGCGACCGTGGCGAAGGCACTTAACTCGAAGCCCGAGTGCCCTCCTCTGTAAGCAAGAATGACAATACGTGCTTCGGGGTTCTGAGATAATATATGTGATGGTGTGTATTATTTACCTGAAACACGTGATCTGAAAGCACCCCACCATGCCTGATGTGCGGTGGGCACCCCACACGTCATTTTCCTCACTGGAAACGTGCCGTGCTGGAGCGCCTCCTGCCTGCACGGCGCTGCCCCCACTCGGCTCTGGTGCTGCGGGTTGCGTGTTACAATGGCAAAGGTCAGAGCACTTAGTGTTTTGTCGTTCTTCAGAACAAAAGGGAGGATGTTGTTTCACCTTACTTAGCACTCCAGTGATCACCAGGGCTAGGTTGAGGGGCGCTGACCATGTCAGCAGTGCAGTCTCCCTGTGTCTTAGCTCTCCTCTGGGTTCCATCTACTCTCAGGCTCCTCCCTGATGGAGGTCCGAGCGAGGATGAGACCCACATCCTGCTGTCAGCAGAAAGCCCTGCAGAGAGGGCACCGATAGAAGTGATACTAAGTTCCATTTTATCTACAAAATATGCCTTCAGATTTTAAAAGGGGATGCACATACGTTTTAGAACAAATTCTGACAATATTATCTTTAAAAACCTGCTGGATTGTGTGCCATTCATCCCTGCTCTGCTTCCCACCCCTTCCCAGGCCAGACAAGCAGTATTCCATTTCTTCCTTAGACCCCCTTTACCATGGCCCAGTCTCGTCTCTTAGGCTGATCACGATGAAGCCAAAATTTAATGCTAAAAATATTCCCATTCTTAAACCTAAATCCTTAATAAATTCTACCTTTATGATTTTGATTATTCATCATGGACCAATAACACCCACTAGAAAAGTGAACTCCCCACTGGAGGCTTAAAGCCAAACCCAGGTTGCAGCTTAGAGGGGATTCTGAGGGGACCTCCTTACTAACCCCGATGCCCTCAGGGGAGGGTAGAATAGGTTGTGGTCAAGATGGAGCCCTGGGACCTAGCCATCTTGTGAATCAGCTGATGAAGTACGTGGCCAGGGATGCGGACAGTGTGTACTCACCTTCTCACTCTGGCCCTAGAGGGCAGGACAGATTGGCACAACTCTATGTGGTGGGCACAGGAGATAGGGGGTGTCATGTAGAAGTCCTGCGCTTGGGGACCGAGCCTCACTCATACTCACCAGCTGAGTGGTCTGGAGTAAGTGGCAATTAGTGTGCCCTTCCCTTTGTGTCAGGAAGTGTTCTAAGCATGCTCCTCCTCACATCTCAGGTAGAATGTATTATTGTTCCCTGTGTCAGGATTCTTCAGAGAAACTAAGCCAATGGGAGAAATACATAGACCTATCTACCTACCTACCTACCTCTCATCTATCTATCTATCTGTAAAGCATCTATTCATCTATCTATTATCATCTCTCATTTATCTGTTTCAAAGAATCGATTCACACAACTACGGGGTTGGCAAGTCCTAAGTCCGTGGGGCAAACCAGCAGGTTTGGGCAAAGGCTGATTTTGCTGGAGGCAGAATTTCTTCTTTTGGGAAACCTCAGTTTTGGTTCTTAAGACCTTTCAACTGATTGGATGAGACCCACTGACATTATCGAAGGTGATCTCCCTTGTTTAAAGTCAACTGATTGTAACTGTTTACCACAACTTCAAAATATCTTTGAAAATTAGTGTTTCTTTAAATAACTGAGTACTATATTCTAGCCAAGTTGACATATAAAACTAACCATCACACCCCCTTACAAAGCAGCAACTGAGGCAGAGAGTTAAGAATGCCTCGTGTTTGGGCTGGGATGTGGCCGAGTCAGATCCCCACCCCCAGCTCCGTAGCCAGGCCCTCCCCCATGTGTTGCCCCGTGGCCTGACCGGTCCGGATGCACAGATGAGGCTAACAATGCCTGCCTCTTTCTGCTCTCAGGATTCTTCTACTCACTTACGTGCTTTCATTCTGTCTCATTGCAAACTGGATTGGAGGAGGCTCTGAGAAATCAACAAGACAGTTTGACGAAAGTGTTTTGAAGAATATTAAGGGAAAGAAAATGAAGCCAACATTGACAGTACACCTGTCTGCCAGACACAATGCCAGCATCTGCACGTTTGTTACCCAGTTTAATACAAAAAGATGCAAATTCATCATCACTTGAAGTTCTTTGCTCGAATTCATGCCCTTGATGCTTTCCACAGGCTGGGAGTAGACACCCATTAAATGCCTGTGAATTGGTGGAGTTACTGCCCTGTGGTGTAATGTGACACCAAGGTGGTCATTGGTGAGAGCTTGGGCCCGGCAAAGGATTTTATGTGGGATCCAATATCTTCCAGGGGATGAAAGGATAATCCCAGGTCATGTTGCCCTGGAGAGGAAGGAGGCGTCTTCTCCGGAGACTCATTAGGCAAATCATCTGCAGGTGAACCTGCTAAAATTATCCACTTCTTTTGTGCAGCATACTCCCCAGGCTGGAAAACACTGCCACTTATGTCACCAGGACTCTTTAACACTTGCTCTTCCTAGAGGCAGTCTCTCCACTGAATTCCTGTAATCCCCGTCCTGGAGAGCGCCCCTGGAGGGAGGTACATGCGTAGGTTTCTGCCTGTGCTTTGTCCCACACCCCTTCCTCCTTGTGTAAACTCAAAGCAGCAAAACTAGCCTCCGGACATACACAGAGTTCCTGTGAAGTGGCTGTGTATGAAGGAGCAGTTTACATACAGGCACCATTTCAGAATTAGTGGGATATTCTGACAGACAATCAGGTTTGTTTGGTCCTCGCTCCGGGAGGACTTGTGCTTTCTGATCCCAGGACCTCTTTAAACTGATTTAAGGGAAATGCTCTTCCTGAGGAGTGAAGAGGCACTGCCTCTCCCTATGTGTCAGGAGGAAAGGGCATGGGGACTTGAGTTGACCTTGAGTTGACAAGGCTTGGTCTTGACTGTGTCACTTCCTAGCTATTTGAGATGGAGCAAGTTACCTCCCTCTCTCCAGGCCTCAGTTTCCATATGTATATGCACATATATGTATATCGTGTTTAACACGTATATGGATTTGGGGTAGGCTGACCAGATGTACCATTTTCAGTGGGACAGAAAACAACAGTACTGTCCCGTTTCAAATGGTACGTGTGATCAGTCTACGAACACCTTGAATTTAGCCCGGTGAGACTAGGCTGACCGTATGTACCATTTGAAATGGGTCAGTGTTTTCTTTCTTGTTTAAAAATCATGCGTCTGATCAGCCCGAATTGGGAAGGTATCCTGTACATCACAGGGCTGTTTGGAATGTCACCACGAGATAACATTTGTACAGACCTGGCCTGTAGTAGGTACTGGTACCTGTTGAGAGGAAATCTAGTTACAGTGGGTACACGAACCATCTGAGAGGGACATGGTGTGGGTGGGTTCTGGGAACGATGGCACATGCTGTGAGTGTCTCCTGTGATGTCCCCTTGGCCTACCCTGGAGGTCGCTGTAACTTGAGTGGACGGTTTCCGGCTTCAAGCACATGGTTCTTTCTATTGAAAAGTTTTCTCTGGCCTGAGCATGCTGTGTGTGCTTGAAAGTGCTCAGGGACGAGGATTCCAGGAGCAGCTCTCAACTGGTGGGTAAAAATCCCAGCTCTCTAGCTCCTTGGTGGGGGCAGGTCTCAGGTGCATCCTACCCAGTCTCCTGGAGCAACACAACTCCTAAAGTGCCGTGCCCCTCCCCGTAACAATCTTCTCTGCTCCCTCACTAGCTTCCTGGGATGACCTCCAAAGTACTTGTACCCAAATCATTTTCAGAGTTTGCTTCTGGGGAAACCCCAACCAAGAGAGCAACTCATTGCCTTCTGAAATGTAGATCCCCACCACCCAGCCCAGCTCCTTGGTGTTCTTGTCTTCCCTTCCATGAGCTCTTGCTCTGCATCACAGCTGCCTTTTTGGTGGCGGGGTGGTAGTGAGAGGGGAAGGCTTCGATCCCCACCAGTTGAGAGCCGCTCCTAGAGTCCTCGCCCCCCAGCACTTTCAAGCACACACAGCACCCCAGCATTGTGGGCAATAAACACGGCCTCTCCCATTCTCTCCTTTCCTTGTCTGAACAAAGCCTAGGGTGTCTCTCACCCAGAGAAAAAGAAGGCACTTTCACTGTGCCCATCTTGATTGCTGTTGTCAGAGTCCACTTATTATCTGTAATAATACCTGGTGAGGTTCTTTTAAAGAGATAGTTTTGCAAAACAAAGGAGCCTTTTCCTTGGAATGAGAACGCTGCAGGTTATTATACCCCTGAGGCTAATTCGTAGGGGACCCAGGGCCCGCTTTGTGGGGACTGCCTCTTTCTCCATCCATGCAGTTAGAGCAGAAATTGCCCTGTGAGTGCAGGGTGACTCCCAACCCCTGGCTTCAGTTGGTCTGTCCACCGATTGGCATCTAACTCCAGCTCTATCCATGAGGCCCTTTCCAAAGATTTTTGATTTGGGACTATAGAGACCTTGAATTTAGTCTCTCTCCAGGAGCTAAGGCTGCGAGATACAATTGTTCATTGTTGTCAGCAGCCCCGTTTCCTGCTATGTGGGAAAAGCCAGGCTGAGTGGGAGAGAGACGTCAGTGTGCAGAGAGGAGCAGAAGTGAGTGAGAGGGAGAGCTATGGCTGCCTTCACGGTCCTGCTCCGGCTGCAGCCCTGGATATTTCCTCAGGTCAAGTTTAACCTTCTCTTGGTTACCCAGAACCAACCATGTTCCATTAGCGATTTGAACGGTGTTTCTATTTCTTGTAACCCCGAAGCCCTAACTAATGCAGATAGATTTCAAACTTCTAAGGCGATCTGTAGGGTTCCAACATCACCACCCTTATCTCTTAACTGGGGCATTGCTGGGAAACTATAGTGGGCTTTATGATGCCTCATCAGTATTCATCATACTACCATTGGGGAGCAGTCATGCTGTTGGGGGACCATCTGTAGCTCCAGGCAAGGATCTGAACTGCTTAGGGCATTAGTGGTAATCTCAGCCCCTTTACAGTGACTGAGTCAGAAATAAGCATGTGACTCTGTTTTGGGATTCTGGGAAGTTTATTCCCTCTTGAGAGAGAGAGACAGGAAGAGACGGGCAGTTTTCTCTTGGATCTTTGTTATGTGCACGTGAGGCAGACCTGCTGCGGCTGTGTCCGTGCCCGTCTGAGGATGAAACCAAGACTTGGAGGGGGCTGAAGAAATGGAGACAGAACTACCCTGTCTGTGGTCTTTGTTTAGTGGGCCAATGCATTTCCTTCTATCTTAGGCCAGTTTGGGTTGGGTTTCCTATTTCACTGCTGCTGTTTTGCCGCTGAGCTTCCAGCCAGTGAACCACAGGAATAATCTTGCTCAGATCAAGTCTTCTGTATGAGGATGTGTCACCCCTCTTCCATTTGTACTGTGTTGTTCTTACTCTACTGACAGGAATCTCAGTAGATGTTAAAGGCCTCTGACTCTGCTTTTGCAATTGTTTGCAAAGCTCTTATTCACTCTGAGTTTTGTCCATCGACTTCTGTGGAGGCTTATTTCCTCCCACATGTGTTGCAAAGTGCTGAGGCCAGTCTGCATTTGCTTTTCTGGGCGTGGCTTTTATCTTCTGCTCGGCTCTGAAGTGCTCTCTCCCTCTGATGCTTTGGTGCCTGTTCACCTCGGTAAGCTTCCTGTGCTTTGTGGCTGTGGCCTCTGTGGTGAGAAGAGATGCTTTCTGGTGGGGACCTTGGCTGGGTGCAGAATGGCACCCCCACCCCCACTGATTAACACTGTGACCTCCCGTGACACGGTCTACATGTTACAGGAGTGGCACAAGGACATGCCTGATGAGTTCAAGGGCTCTCAGAGCACACAAAGCCTCTTTCATTGTAAAGGTTTTCCTGCCAATCATAGGAAAGAAGCAGCCAAAGTAGCAGATACAGGAAATTACAATTGCTCAAGAAACCTCAAAAAGAAGTGATTTAATAGAAGTGATTTTATAGTTCACACTAAAATATTACTAGTGGCTTATCCTCTTTTATACATTGTAGTTCTTTACCTGGTTCACATGGCAAGAGAACGAATGAGAGAGAGGTGAAGCAACATGTGGCAGAAATAAAAAATTATTCTCTCAGAGCCTGGCTCCCTGCCCTAGGCCAGCACCTACCTGGTCTCCCCACCAGCTCCTCCTCCACGACCATCATCAGGGACAGCTCTTTCCTGCTCTGGCCACTACCACCTGGAGCATCCAGGTATGGTGCTGTTCTGTGGCAGCTCATGCCAGGACCTGCCCCCAAAGGTGGTGGACAGACTGGGGCTGGAGCTGGGCAAGGGGGTCACTCAGAAGTTCGGCAACCAGGACACTGTGGAGATTAGTGAAAAGTGTGAGAGGCCAAGCTTCTGCATCATTCAGAGTCGCTGTGGGAGAATGAACACCACCCTGTGGAACTTCCCATGACAATCAGTAGCACAAAGCCACGTGGTCCTCCAGAGTGAAGGTGCTTCTCCTCTGTTTCCCATATGAGCGACATGATGCTAAAGACCAGAGTCATGCTGCTGTTTCTGATGAACTGGTAGCCAGTGTGCTTATAGCTGGGGCAGATCACGTCATTGCTGTGGGTCTGCACGCGGTCACACGCGGGGCCTCTTCAGTATACCTGGGCCTGACCTATGCACAGGGCCTGCCGTCCTCCAGGGGATCCGAGAGAATATTGCAGCTGGGGAACTGTCATTATGTCCTAGCAGGACCTGCGATGTAGATAGACACACTGAACGTGGACTTTGGCTTGCTTCACTGAGAGAGAATCAGAGCCACGGGGTGGATAGGATGATTCTGGTTGGCGATGCTAAAGATCAGGCGGCCATCCTCGGAAATGACACAAATGGTGCTTGTGGCAGAACATGCTGTGCTGCACACAGCTATGCTATGCCAGAGCCACGAAAATTTATGCCATTTTTACTTATGGAATCTGCTTTGGGCCGGCAGTTTCCAGAATGAATAATGCTGCCTCTGAAGCTGTCAGTGTCGCAAACACTGTTCTTCAAAAGGACAAGATGGAACACTGCTCTAAGGTTCAAGTTACTGATACTTCAGTGATTTTGGCTAAGGCAAAAATCTAAGGAGCACATGATAGCACATCTGTCTCTTACGTGTTGAGCCGTGACCCTCTGGAGCTCCAGAGTGTTAAATGATTTTGAACATTCTACTCTGAACTTAAAAAAAAAAAACAACTCAGTAACATCCAGGATAATGAATGTTAAAGCCTCAGATCTCTGTTTTAAACCTTGGAACGTATCTTTATTGTGTTAGGAGACAGTGCATAAGGGCTAGGGGACTGTTTGTTTTGTTTTTAATTAAACTTGTCTTGAATGAGAAATGTTTGTATTATTTTGCCTCATTGTGACAGGTAACTTTTCCCTTTGTTCTTATGTACTTTGAGGCCACAATCATATAATTTACTTCTTATGTAATATAACTCCCTTGTGGAAATTCATAGTTTGCATATTTCTGAGGTTGTCAAAGGTGACTACCTATTAAAGTACTTAGTACCACTTTACACAGGATAGTAATAATGCGAACATTTGAGTTAAGCTCTGTACGGAATTAGCCCTTTTCTTTTGAGTGAACATTAGAAAATCATGAAATACCTTGAATGCTGACTTGAATGCTATTTTGCTTCATTTGAACTGGACTTTATTTAGCTAAAAATGGCCAATGACCCATTTATTTTCTGATGTAACTTAGATGAATCAGAGACAATGTAATTATAAGTAAATGCAGTTTTGTGAATTGCCTCTCTCCATCTGGGATATCTCCATAACTTTTAAACTAGCACTTCTAAAAACATCTGGTATCTACCCACCTTTGCTTGAATTTCTAAGGCTTAAAAATCCAAAGTTATGTGAGTAATAGAACTATTCTCTTTAAACTTATCAAATTTATGAGAAAATTCTGACTGCCTTAGTGAGATGCAATTTAAGTAGGAAAATGTATGCTATTTCCCAGTTCTTTGAGGCATGTTCTAATATATCCTTCATTTTGTCCTTTTATGTTTAACTATTCGTTCCTACCCTTCATTTTTTCCTCTATGATTTTATGTTTTGGATTTCCCTCAAAATAAGGACTATCTTAAATACATTATAACTTATCTAGTCTGATTCTTTATTTTGCTTTTTGATATAAGAAACAGATGAATTTTTATGAGTGCCTCCAAATGCCTATTGAAACCTTTTCTTGGTTTCTTTCTGTATTCATTTATTTCATTCCTATTAAAGATACTTTTGCCTTTTGTATTCTGAAGTAACAAGTTTCTCAGGCAAGTGATGGTTTGAACTACAAATTTCATCTGAAAAATAAGGTAGAAGAATGTTAAGAAGAAAGTACTAAGAAGTAAGTCTTAATTGTTTCATTAGGATAATGTTAAAAAATGATCAGAGTGATGGTGGAGAACTTTGTCACCCACAAGCTGACAGTTTATGACAGTCAGGACTTCCTAGACAGCTGACGAGGAGGGTTGAACTTTATATATGTATTGGCTGGACAAAAACCTGAATAATTAAGACCAAAAAGAGAGACGGGGATTGGATAAACAAGTTGTGCTGCATCCATGCAATGGGATACTATGCAGCCACCAAGGACTGAAGTGCTGCTCCCTCCTACAGCATAGATGAACCACGGAGACATTATGTTAAGTAAAAGAAACCAGACACAAAAAAGTCACCTACTGTGGGATTACTTTTATATGATTTTACCCAGAATCGGTTATTCCGTGGAGACAGAAAGCAGCCTTGCGGTTCCCAGGGAATGCGGGGAGGGGAGGATGAGGAGGGACTGCCTCATGGATCCAGGGGGTTTTTATGGGGTGTTGTTATGGAAAAGCTTTGACCCTAGAGAGCTGGTAGTTTTACAGCACTGTAAGTACACCAAGTACCACTGAATTGTGTCCTTTGAAATGGTTAATTGTGTGGTGCGTGAGTTTCACTTCCATTAAAGAAAACAGCTGGGGAGGTTTTAGAAAATCGAAGCCCCTACCTTTCCCAGCCTCACATGCCTCTTAAGCATAGTCACGTGTTAGAAGGGATGCGAAGTGAGTACCTGGCTTAGGATGACTCATCATCATTTATTAAGTAACCTGGAGGCTGGAGAGCAGTGCATTTTGGGCAATTTGCTGATTCCTTTAGGCACTCTTAATGCTGAGCCCCGTGGGTAGCAAGAAATAGCATGTGATTAGAGCAGAAGCAATTTCTCAGAAAAGCATCATTAATTTCAAAAGCTCTTGTCCTGAGCTGTGTGGCTAAGTGGGGACAAATTAGGACGCTTTCTGGAGGAGAGGAAGTGAAGTTGTTTTTCCCTCTTTAGGACAGAAAGGAACCCTAACCTCATCTGTTACAGGCAGTTAATTCTTCCCCTGGGGGTGGCGGTGGTGGGTTTGTGAGGGGGTGGTTGGTGGTAGGTTGATCCTAGGAGGTTTGTGTTAACTCCACCGAAAACTGTTTCAGTTCTTTGTTGCCTTGTCTCCTTGGCGATAATAAGGGACTGTTCACATTTCCCATTTGTCTCCATCATAGCGTCTTTCCAGGGTCTAATTAGCAAGGAGGAAAGGGCAGTGGGCCATTCTCCGGAGATCTGGCTTCTAGGCCCCCTTGTAGGATCCCCTTTTTGGGGCCTTGCTCTTCAGTAATGGGCGTGAGTGCAAAGCAAAGCAAAGTTGGGGGTCACCTCCCAGGTCTTTATACAGAAACAGATCCTGAAATGCAAATGCTTACTAGGAAGGAATTCAAAGCATTTGAACAGTGGGAAGTTCTACTTTTCACTTCTGAAAGCACTCTCAGGATCTGAAAACAAACCCCGAAAACCTCAGTGAACTCCATTTTCAACCAACACGGTCATCCACGCCAGGCCCCGCACCTGAAGCTCTCACAGAGTCCTGCCGACAGCATTTACTTAAAGGGGGAGTGCCAGCTTTCCACCTGGCTGCATAATTACGCCTCTGTTTAGCTGTTACTGTGGAGACCAGAGGAACTGGAAACGCGCTGGTCTCAGCTGGGCATGGCGCTTCTGACCTCCTGGTTAGATTGCCCCTGGGCTCCCTACTGGTGGCAAGGACCCAGCCCCCCGCCACCCCCACATACACCGGAGCTGGTGACTGCTCCTGTGGTTTTCAGTCCATGGCTGGATAATCTGCTGTGACCCTAGTTCCATTCTGAACACATGGCTCTTTAGGCAAACTGGCAAAAAAGCTCTTCAAAAGTTGAAAAAATGGAAGAAGGAATGCACACAGCTCCAAAACAGTTCTGTCATGTTCCAGGTGCTGCAGATCTGATAAATGGGGGGAGTTTGGGATAACACAGCGGTTAGGAACCTGCGTGGGGGTGAGTCAGGAAGACCTAGATTTGAATTTGTAGCAACTTGGATAGGTAGCTTAACCTCCCAGAAACTGTTTCCTTGTCTATAAAATGGGCTTAATACTCTACTGACCTCGCTGTGTTGCCGTGATGACGTGAGACGAGGTGTGTCAGCAGTTTGTACAGAGGCAAACTTTTATTATGTCCCCCTATTTCATGAGGATGAAGCTAAAGGATAGAAAGGTGAGGTGATCCCCAACATCACACAGCTAGTAAATTGTGGAGATGGGCTTTGAATCTAGGATACCTGTCCCCAGCAGGCCTGCTCTAAACAATAGGCTATGTGCTGCATTTAACATGCCCCAGCACAGAGGACTCCGATTATTATTGTTTATCAGTGCACATTAAACGTGAAGTATCTTTAGATGACTTCATTTAATGTTCCTTAAAATGCTCCAAAGAGGGTAAAATAAGAATAATACTAGCTACCAGATGCAAACACATGGAAAAGCGTTAAAAATTAGTTTTAGTTTCCAACAGAACTTGTAATCTTAAAAGTTATTTTGGACACACTGAGAAGCGCCCCAGCTTCCCGTGGTCACATGTGGCCTGCCTGTGTGTGTGTATGTCACCTTCTTACAGCCCCCCAGTCACCATTTTTCATTCCTGCTGAATCCCCTTAGGCCCTTGATGGAGCCTTGACACAGGCCCTGGGTAATACCCTCCTGCGCCTGGCTGCTCTCTCTCCCAGGTCTGCTCAGTGAGTTTGAGTGATGGGACACACCGGCAGGAGAAAGGGGGACAGGAAGAGGAGAGGTCAGGGTATTACTCTCCTGTGGCTCACTGCAGATGGGCTGTGTCCCTCCAAGTCCCCTTGCTAAACTTGGGATTCTGCTCTTTCCCTGTTTGGCTTCCCTAAACTCTGCCCACACCTTTACTAAATGCTTGTCAAAATTTCCAGTTTGAGGGTGCTGCTTCCTTGCCGCTGTGCCCTAACCAATAAGGACATGCAATGTTTTCCATCTAAACAAGATACTGTTATTATCTCTGTTTTGCAGATGAAAACAGTGAGGCTCAGAGAAAGGGTTTACGTCACTTGCCCATGAGGTAAATGGTGAAAATTAGGTAACAAACCTAAATCTGCCTATTCCAAAACTCAGTTCACTGCACTGTGCTAGGCTTTATTACTGAGCCCATGGGGATTCGAAGCTGGAGCTGCATGGCAGGTACATGAGATTTATTGCTGATGCTTTTACAGCAGCATTCAGAAGCAGAGACAGAAGCTGTGAGGTAGATGATGTCATTGGTCCCAAATCTTCATCCTGTACTCAAGGTCTCCTTTCCTCCCTTCTTGACTTGAGTTTGGCCGTGTGACTTGCTTTGGCCAAAAGAATGAGACAGAAGTGATGGATCCCATTGGTAGACTTCAGTGAGCCCAGCAGCGCTTGTAAGATCCAAGAAGGACAGGTGAGTGGAGCAATCTGAAGTCTGATGGGGAATGAGAACCAGGGCAGGTGGAAAACTTGGGGTTCTGGCTAGTTGGATTAGGACAGAGGGGTTCCCAATTGCTGATGGGCTGGAGCCACTCAATATTCAGGATTATGCATCTAAACAAGCTGGTCATGAGAAGCTGTCACACTTTAGTCTAATTTTTATGGAGTTTTCACTCTTCTTATTTCTAAGAGTGGAAGCAACAGTGAATCAAAGAAAGTACTGTTGTCAGGACTTAACCCAAATGTTAGGTAAAGAAATGACATGAATTTATCTTTTTGCTGGGTAGGCTTTTGAGAACATTGTCTTCAATGTCAGCAAGACGGATACAATAAACATTTTGTAGATCTAAGGGCATTACTGCACCTTTGAAGGCAGTGCCATCTCTTTTGGAGATTTATGCATCAACAGCTTTTTCTAGAAGCTTTAAGTCCATCTCTACAAGAGCTAGGGATAGGCTGCCCTCATAAGAGGCTTTTTATGTGCCTGCCTCGCCCACAGTGTTGGGTGGTGGCCATGTCATATCCATCACCTTGTTCCTAGCATCTACTGCAGTTCCTGGAATGTAACTCATGGGTGTAGAAGTGTTTGTGGAATGAAAGTGAGTTTTAGTCTTTTGCATTTGAGAGACTAATACATGAACAGACAACGCTCAGACCATCTATAAAAATACAACTTAGACTAACTGTCTGCAACAACCAATCCAAGAAGCCAATCAACAACTCCTATAACATTTGGCCCCAAATGGTCAAGACTTGATCAATAATTGACAGTTTCCCTAATTTCTGCCCCCACTTCCAATTGGGACCAACTGGAGGGAGCCAAGTGTCTCCCCTCACCAATCACATAGGGTAAGCCGATCGTGGTGAGCCCATCTACGGCTTCCCCAGGCCACCCGCCTGTCATCAGAGACACCCGTGGCCTTCCCCTTTCCCACCAGAAAGCTCTTCCTCCCCTCCCCTGCCTTTGAGTCTCTTCAGACCTAAGCGATGGTGCCAGACCCCCTTACTGTAGCAAGCCCTTTGATTATTTGGATTAATAACCTTTGCTGATTCTCATTTGGGTGGTCTTCACTTATTTCCACACTTTTGGAGCAACTGCTTTGTTTAATGAATTGAAATAGGAAGATTTAAACTGTTTCAATTAAATGCACCAAACATTTATTGCACACTCAGGATATACTAAGCTGTTTGTTTGCAGTTTCCTACTTAAAAAGAAAATGGCTCTTATAATACTTTTTATTTAATAATTTCTAAAATTTGAAATGTAAAGAAATTGTAATTAAACATTTAATAATTTTCATTACAATTATCATTTTGAATTTTGTTACTTTATTAAAACTTCAGACTGATCTATAATTTATAAAATTGTTTTATAGTAAGATTTATTTTAATGAAAGTACATAGATGAGAACAAATCTCAAGTCACCTAAAATCTTTCTTGCTTTTGGATCCAAAAATAGAGAAATTATATCCTGGACATGATCATGGACACTATCCCTTAGAACTTTTCTGTAAACTTTTCTTGTAAATGGCTGGATAGCGAATATTTTTGGCTTTGTGGGCCATATAGTCTTTGTCAAAATGACTCAATTCTGCCATTTGAAAAAGCAACTAGATACTATGTAATGAATGGGTATTGTTTTGTTCTAATAAAACTTTATTTATGGACCCTGAAATTTGAATTTCATACACTTTCACAAGCATGAAATATTCTTTTTATTTTTTCTCAACCATTTAAAAATATAGGAAACACTCTTAGCTCACAGGTCACATAAAAACAAGCGACAGGCAGATTGGGCGCTGCGCCATTGTTTGTCTTGTAACATAACAATACACTGAATTCCTTCTAATTTAATAGCTGAGAATACAGCAGATATTGAGATTAATCATTGCTTTTTCTATGTGTTTCTGCTATGATTTTATATGTCTTTATATATGGCATATGATATATGTCAAAGTGGGGATTGATTCATATATACATGCATTCATATAAAATTAAAAGGATATTTTCAAATAAATGTTTCATATACTATTATGTATAATTAAAAATAACATTATAACGTTTTCTCTGTCTTTTGGTTTCCTTTAGAATTATGTTTCTTGTTTCTGATTTAGACTCTGGCTCAGAACTAGGTGGGTGGGGACGAAGCAGAATAATCAGCAGATGTCCTTTAAAGTCTGAGGGAATTACAGATCTTAGGTTTCCTTTTCTGGCTTTATTTCCTAGGACAGGGTAATGACAAGAGCAATTAAATCACTCCTGCTAATAGCCTTTAGATTTCAATCACAGGACCTTTGGCATAAATTCAACCACAGTAAAACCCATGAGGCCTTGCTGGCAAATCGGTGGCATACTTACCCCGCTCTCCTTACCCATGTCTTTGACAGACACCTCCAATCCATCACTGCACTCTTTCCTGCTCTGCCTGGACTGGCTTCAGATGCCTGCTAAACACAGTGCTGCAGGCAGCCACGACCAATCAAATGCAGCACACTAAATGAAACTGAGGGCCACGTCTGCTGTGATTTTCTCAATCTTGCTCTAACCAAAGCTCAGAGGTTCAAGTTTATCACGTGAAGAACAATGAAGGAGCTGAGGAGGGAGACTCTCGTGCCTTTCAGATTTGGTCTTCTTTATTCAGACCATGCAATCTAGCGGGGTTTGGCTTTGTTTGCGTGTTTGATTCTGGGAAGTGATTTAATGTAATTTAACACAGCTGAGGCAAAACAGGAACTTAAACAGAATAGGAATATTAAAAATTCTGCATTTGGGTTCAAAGGCCCATAGAGGAAGCAGCTTCTACAACATAGACCAGCGGTTTTAGTGGATGACTTTCTCCAAATATGTTGTTAGAAGTCCAGGGTCTGCTAGATTATAGGGAGGAACAGTTCCAAAGTATTTTATTAATATCTCAATTGGACCACGTCTGGATCATGGTCTTCCATTTTGGAATTCAGTTTTAAGAAAAACCTTAAATAACAACCATTGGAGAGAATTGAAGGGGGTACGATGGAGAAGAATGAGCTGGACAGCCTGTCACGTGGGGAAGAGTCGGCCTAGAAAAGGGAAAGGCTGATGGGAGTACAGTGGCTGTCTTCATATATTTGCAATTTTGTCACTAGAAGAAGGCACAAGTTGGATCGGTGTTGCTCTGGTGTGTCTTTGTTTCATTTCAGTAATTGGAATAAAAATTGTAAAATGCACTTAGCATAAAATTTACCTTCTTAATCATTTATAAGTGTGCAACTCAGTGGTGTTAGACATATTCACATTGTTGTGCAGCCCATCTCCAGAACATTCCATCTCGCAAAACTGAAGCTCTCTATCCATGGACCAATTCTCCATGTCTCCTCCCCCACCCCCCCACTCCCAGTCCCTGGCAACTACTATCCTGCTTGCTCTTCCTGTGAGTTTGACAATTCTTGGTACCTTAAGTAAGTAAATTGTACAGTGTTTGTCTTTTTGTGACTGATGTGTTTCACTTAGCGATAATATTCCCAAGTTTCATCCACGTTGTATTGTAGCATCTGTCACAACTTCCTTCCTCTGTAAGGCTGAGTAATGTTCCACTGTGTGTATGTACCACATCTTCTTTACCTATTGATCTGTTGATGGACATTTGGGTTGCTCCCTCCTTTTGGCTGTCATGAATAGTGCTGCTATGAACGTGGGTGCATACATAGCCCTTTGAGACTCGGTTCGTAATTCTTTCGGATATGTTTCCAGAACTGGTGTTGCTGAGTAACGTGGTCATTCTGGGTTTCATTTTTTGAGGAGCCGCCACACTGTTTCCACAGCAGCTGCCCCATTTTACATTTTTACAAAGAGGGCACAAGGGTTCCAATTTCTCCACATCCTTGCCAATTCTTGTTATTTTCTGGGATTTCTTTCTTTCTTTCTTTCTTTTTTTTTGATAGCTGCATCCTTATGGTGTGAGGTGGTATCTCATTGTGGTGGCAAAGGTTTTTTAACCTATGGGAACCCATGCTCCTTCTGAAAGAAGATAAAAATCTCAAGTCCTTTTAAAATGTTAAAAATCAACATATACTTTATTTGTATTTTAACAGCAAGGGGGAAAATAAAGGATAGGTCAGTGTGGTGGGATTATGTGTGATTTAAACTTTATTCTTTTATGTAGCTTCCAAATTTTACCCTAAAATATGTAGCATTTTAATCATCAGAAAAAGAATATATTATAAAAAGTAATGAGCTCTCCACTACTAAGACATTGAGGCTGTAAGTTAATTTTTAACACATTATTTATTTTGCCATTTAATATTATTTTATATTAATTTCAGGCGTAGAGGCTGTAAGTTTTACTTCTACTTTTTAATTTTTTTTTTTTTTTTGTCAGAGCCCTATAGAAAGAAGTCCTTCAGTGGATGGTAAATAAGAATAAATGGTCCAAAGATCCAACTTAAATTTTCCCTTTGATTTTCATAGTAGACAGATCACTGGTTAGAGTCAGAAGACCAAGAGCTCCAACTAGATTGCATCTATTCTTATCACATAAGGTCTGGGCAATCCATTTCAGGTTTTATGCCTTTGTTTTGTTTTGAGATAGAATGAGGGTGAATAATACCTTTGACCTTTCTAATTTGCCAGGGTACTGCAAAGGCAAATGAAACAATGGAACATCTAGCAGGAAAACATGCCGTGTGACATTGTTTTTAAGAACAGTACTTGGGATGCTTATTCTGGTACCATGCCCAGAGGCTTAGCAATGACGTAGCAGTGCCAGGACTCTACAACCCCGCCCTTCTCTGGCTCTCAGATTTCACTACAGCAGGTCACCCTCTGACCTTTCAAGGCTGAGTTACACGTGTTGTTTTTCTTTTCTTTTATTTGCCAATTCCTAGGGTACAGCTCAGGCACCCAGAATTTTATTATATTCCCATAGTCCCCCCCACCCCCACTGGGCAGGAGCCATGTCTAAATCTGTGTTTGGTTGACCATAAAAAGCTGTTGATACCCAATTAATGTTAAAGGAGCCCAGCTGAGTTGCTTCTCTGCTCCTGTGTGTTGTGACTGGACCTGAAATCACCTTATTACATGAGCTTGGGGCCTTCTCTGGAGCCCTCTGAACTTTCTTGGGAATTGTTAAGACCTCTCAGGCAGAGAGCAGTTAGAAGAAGAGAACTGCAAAGCTGACGGAAATTGTAACTGTGACTCTGCCGTGATGAGATGGGGACTGGTGTTGTAAGGTTTGGACCCTACTTTGCTCCACTGCCACCAACATGCTGGTTGATTCTAGTTTTCCCACCCTGACCAAGGAGGAGGCTGGACTCAGGGGTATTGAACCCTCCCAGCCCGCTGTACCGATTTGTCGGTCATTTCTGAATCTGCCGCTAGACCGCTATTTTCATTTTCGAAGTGAAAGGTAGACCTATTTTCTACAGTGTCTCCAAGTTCCATCTTATTCTAACCATTTTGTTTGCATGGAACTAGCATTTTTCTATATCATGTTGGTTTTTTCTCTTTAATGCTCAGGAGCCCAGGTATAGGGGACAGTTAGGTTCAGGGCCTCAGGTCTGGTAGGGTTAAGGTTTCTTTGAAGGTGATTGTCTGTGTAGAGCAGTGGCTCTCAACCTTCCTAATGCTGCGACCCTTTAATACAGTTCCTCACGTTGTGGTGACCCCCATAAAATTATTTTCGTTGCTATTTCATAACTGTGATGTTGCTACTGTTATGTATCGTCATGTAAATATCTGATATGTGTTTTCCGATGGTCTTAGGCGACCCCTGTGAAAGGGTCCTTCGACCCCCCCTCCAAAGGGGTCGTGACCCACAGGTTGAGAACCACTGATGTAGAGGCTATGATTCCAAGTTAGTGACCTAGGATCCAGTCTGGCCTCTGAGCGGTCTTGTAGAAGTCATTTCATGTCTCTGAGACTAGATGTTCTCATCTGTAAAATGAAGATAATATTTATAGCATAAAATTGTTGTAAGAATTATGAGATAAAGTATATGTAATATCCAGACTGGGTTTAGTGGCCAGTAAGTTCTCTAAGTATTATTGCCTGCCCTTCTTCCCTTGACTTAAACAGGGGTAAATTAATCTCCATAAAAAAATTAGCTAATTGAGGCTTAGAGGACCTTATAAAGGATATTTATATTCAACAAAGGAACTCTTAAAAATAGTGCCAAATAAAACAAAGCCAGACTTACTAAGGAATGTAATAATCGAAAGGATTATTGCAAGGGACTATTGCAATTGGGAGAATGCAAGTGTCTAAAGAGCTGGAAAGAGTTTTCTTTTATAGAGTAGAGTAAACAAGGCTAGAAAGAACTGAGTGTGGGGAGTGGGATGAAAGGGTAGCATGGTTGGATGGCAGATCAAAAATGTTTTATACTGAGACCAGCCTGTTTTCAGGAGGGGCTGTATGCTGGCTCAGGCTGAGAGTGGGCCGAAGCTCAGAGGCCTGGAGGAAGGAGAGAAGCTTAGCCAAAGTTTGGTTAACAAGCAGTTGTGCACTTATTCAGCCAGTAGTTCAGCCAATCATTCATGCGGCAAAGCATGGGAATTTGGAGGGTCACTGTCTAGCCGTGATATAGGTCAGCAAAGGGGCATCCTTGAGCCTTATTTGGGGAAGGGTGGTTTCTGTAGGAAGCTGTTTTCTGGGACGTGAAAGGCTGGGGGACTTTTTCCACCTTCACCATTTCCCAGGAGCAGAGGACTCAGGGAAAATTCAATGGTAAAAGCTTCAGGATCCAAAGTCACTCAGTTGGTGACCTCAGCGCAGGGTGTTGATGGGTGAGTCAGATCTTTCCCCTGGCCCTCAGTGTACACTCTGCTGAGCACCCACTGGTGGGCATCTGGAGGGAGCTCGTGGGCGAGGACAGAGGCCTGGAAGAGGGAAGGCAAGGGCCATGGGAGTGAGATCACCCACCGCTGGCGTGTCTCCAATGGCTTCCTCTCACCAAGCTCTAGCTGACCACACAGAGCCCCCTTTAAAAAAATATATAAGTGGCAAAGGAGATGGGAAGATTGTTCCAGTTTTCCAGGCTTATCTCTTCCCACTGACAGAACTGGGAGAGTCTGATTATCAGCAGCAGCATCAAGAACCAAACTGAGTCTCCCTCTGGGTGGGGGGGGGGGGGGGGGGGGGGGGGGGGAGGGGGGGGGAGAGGGGGGAGAGAGAGAGAGAGAGAGAGAGAGAGAGAGAGAGAGAGAGAGAGAGAGAGAGAGACTGTCAGTGAGGCCTGGGGAAAGGCCTGGGTTAGCCAGTGTGAAGGGGGAACTCTGGGGGCTTAGGGTAGCTGCTGTTTACCATCCCATTCAGAAGTATTATGTTTATGTATTTCCCCAGTAGGTACAGCCAAGTGGATGGACTAGGTCACTTAGGGTGAGTTCAGAACACCTTATCTCCATCTATGTCCACCTTCATGTTATTGCTAACGATGCCTATGTCATGTTTGCAGGAAAGTCAGGGTGTAAGAATAGGAAATGTCTACCCAGGGAGCTCCCTTTCTGAAAGGTCCTTTGCCCAGAGTGAGGATTTTTACCAGGGCTTCCCTGTCCCCTAGGTGAGCAAGGAAAGAATGAAAAATTCAAAGAAATTAAGATAGCCATACAAACACATGGATAGGTGGACCCCGTTGCACCCCTTTTGCCCACCCTGAGAAGGTAGTTGCATGAAGACACTGCCCTGGTTCTTGCATTGTGTGGGGATCACGGGTGTATTCCCCTAATTGGGGGCAGGCCCTCTGTGTAATGTTAGCTCTGGGCCTAGGGTTTCACCGCAGAGGAAACAATGCCAAGGACAGAAGGCTGTATTGGACCACAGCTGTCCCATCCCAGTTAATCCTCTGACTTGTCTGTACTCTAAATACTAGTTGAAGGCTCTAAAGCCTTTTTATTCCTTCTCTTCCCATCTCGGGGCTGGTTGACCTGGAAGCCACCTCCATGATAATCCTACTTTATGTAGTCATTTGTATACCATTTTACAGATGACAGCATCAAGAGTCACATCATGCTGTCATAAAAGAATACTGGACACTAAAGGAGGAGAAGGCCAGTTGGGTCTCAGGCCAGCTGTGGAATCCCTGGTAGTCACTGTCCTGCCATGTACTCCATCCTTAGTCGTGCTGTGGATTGCACAGTTGTCTTGCTTCATAATGCAATGCCTGGAAACCTTTGGACTGGGGGACAGTGGGCATAGGAGATTGGGTCCAGAAGGAGTCCCAGGCACAAGACCCAGCTCCATCACAAGCTAACCGGCCCCTATTACCTTGGGCAAGGCCTCTCTGGGTAGCCGGATTGTAACTGAACTGTCACCCCAGGCTGCTGGCCCCACATTGGGGGTGGCCACCTTTCCGCTGCAGTCAGAGAAGAGACAGAGCCAGCAGGGCAGGCTCATGAACGGGGAGGGTCCCTGGCTGCTCTGGCTTCCTGCCAGAAGAGCCCCTGGGACCAAGTGGCGCCTGCCTCCTTGCTTTCCTGCAGAGAACCGGCTGCGCTGGCTCGCCTCTGCCCCTCCGCCGCTCTCTCTGGCCTCAGCCCCCCCATAGGATGGGTGGGCAGTCTTGGTTGACTGCAAGGGGGGAGAGTCCAGGGTGAGAGGCATGAGAGGAGGCGCTCTGGGGAGGGGGTTACCAAACCTTCCTCAGGGGCAGCTGCGAGCAGGGCTTTCCGGAAAGCGCCTGGAAGAGTAGTGATATTGGCTCTAAGAAGGGTAATTGAGAAGAAAACAAATGTAGGCTCCTCCTCCCGCTTGCTAAACCTTCATGCTCCTGGGGGACAGAGGCGGCCCAGCGGCGTCGGGAGGAGCAGGAAGGACGTGCCCGGATTTTGACACCCGGTGGGTGAATCAAGTGCAGAAAGTAGAGAAAAAAAGTATCCCTCACGAATGCCACACCCCTTCCCCTCCCCATCCCCAATAAAGTCTCCGGACAACCTGTGCACATCGATCCCTCCAAGTGTCCCCATCCACCCCGACCTGTCACACGCCGGGGTCATCCTTGGTCCTCCTGAGGGTGGGCACGTAGCCCTCCCTGCAGCCTCCGCCGCCGCCGCCGCCGCCAAGGAGGGGCTGCATCCCGCGGGGCCAGAGGCGGAGCAGAAGCGGGGGGCGCTTTAGTGCGAGGCGGGAGTAAGCCTTTAGCTGGCAAGGGGTGTGGGTCCCACGGGGAGCCGCGGCCGCTCACCTGGGCCCAGCCCGGTCCGCTGAGATGGGCTCCGTCTCCTCGGCGCTGGCGCGGTCCCGCAACGCCGTCGTGCAGTTGGGCTCGTCGCCACCGCAGCCCGAGGGGCCCCCAGCTGCTCGCCGAGACCGATTCGCGTTCCCCAAGACCCGCCGGCTTGGACGCGGGAGGGGAGAGACGGCCGCCCCGCCCGCAGCCTGGGAGGCTCCGCCGGCGGCCGGGAGCCGGCCGGGGCGAACGACGTTCGCGCGCTCGGAGCTGTCCCCGGTGCTGAAGCGCGCGGCGAGCATGTCCCAGCCGGACCTGCCCCGAAGCGGCGGCGCCACGGGTAAGTCTCCTTATCGTGGAGACCTACGGGGGGCTTCTTACCTTCAGGGGGTCTCTCACCGGGGTTTCGCTTCTCTTGTCCTCTTGCCCGTAAGTTCTTTTACAAGTTAAAACTCATTTCTGGTTCAATAAGGAGGTATTTTAGAAGGACCCTGTTTCCCGAGGGTTTAAACAGTAGCTGGCAAGTCACCCGAAGGATCCTCTCCCCAGCTTTGTTCTGGCGCCGGCTCGGCGGGGAGAAGTCTTCCTTGTTGCCTTGGAAAGACAAGGATGAGGGGCGCACTGTCCTGTCTCCTCCCAGGCGAGCTGGGAGACGAGCAGGAGATTCCTGCTGGTCCAAAATTTAGTTCCACGTGTGAAGAAGAAAACCAGTATTTGGACTGGCCTTTTCTGAAGGGGCTTTGGGTGTGTGGTTGGGGAGGACAGTTGTAGGAGAGGTAGCAAAGGAGAAGTGAAAAGCCCGCCTGGGATTTGGAGTCGGAGGTGGGTCTGAGTCTCCATCTGCTGCTTTCATTGTCCTCTTGGCCAGCATACTCTCCTTGCACCTCAGTTGTATCATCTGTGACATGGGGGTTGTAATAGCATCTTACTGGGCAGCTGGGAAATCCAACCAGACACAGTGCATGCAGAAGTACTTTGAAACTGCAAAGTGCTGTGTACTGTAGAATTGTATGCCTGAAACCTATGTAATCCTTGCTAACAGATGTCACCCCAATAAGTCTAACAATAAAAATGAATTAAAAAAAAGTGCTGTGCAAATAAACCGTCAATATTATGCCTGAACCAGATCTCTGAACCTCTTCAGCTGAAGCCAAAGGGAATAGTGAAACTTTGCAATGTTGAGTTTGATGTATCCAAAGGCTTCATTGCACAGGGCACATCCTATTTTGTGTAAGTGGGAGGAAAAGTCCTTTGTTGATACGTATAATTTAAAAAAATCTCCCACACTACCCTTTTGGTCTCATGCAGTGATGCTCACTGCTATTGTCTGCTGAATCTTCCAGAGTAAGGCTCAGTGGGCAATGCTGGTTCTAGAGAAAAAGATGAGGTAAGTGGAGAGGGGGATTGCTTACACTTTGACTCACGAGACATAAAGATACATGTATCCTTATCCTTGAGAATTAAAAAAAAATATTGTGCGTTTATCCACTTGCTTGTACTTATTGTTGTTTCATTCAAACAGCCTTTAAAGACGAAAGTGAAAAGAAGATACATGCACATTGTTCTTGCAATGGGGGATTTATCATTGTAAAACATGTTAGTTTTTTTCCCATTCATAGGTCATGTCTTTGTAGTATTAATGGGAAGAGAACCAGAGCTGAAGTCAGGCTACCTGGGTTCTGTTAAGCTCTGTGTTCCAGGGCAGGAGATGGGTATTTTCTAAGCCTGTACTATCTGCTCTTTAAAACTGAGTACAAATAAAGTTATGCCATCTCATGTGCCATAATTTTCAAAGGAAATTATGAAGATAAAAATGGTTTGTAATCTGTAAGTACTGTATGCGTGTAAGGCATTATTAAAGTATTATCTGGAGGTTTAATATTTTCTAATGTGTAGGTTGCAAATTTAGTTTTGATATGATCTTATCATGGTGTATCCTAGTTACATTGGATGAAACATGGAGCTTGTTTGTGAATCTCTTCAACATTAATTTGTGTGTGTGTGTGTGTGTGTGTCCCTCACCTGTGAAACTGGGTGGCCTACCAGTAGACTAGATTGGATTTCTCCACAGACTGGGTAGGACAGCACAGAAGTTAGGAATCCAGGAGCTTAGTAGATGTATTGCAAACTAAAACTTGTGCTTCACAAGCCAAGCTGAATATTTACAGTGTGCTATGTGGCAGGTGCTGTTTTATGAGATGGTAGGATGGGAAATTTTACTATCATTTTACTCATGAGACACAGAGAGGTTAGGTACCAATCACACAGTTACTAAATGACAGCCAGGATGTAAGCCCAGGCAGTCTAGCCCTCCAGAACTAGTGTAGACCATAGACCGATCGTCTAGCTCTAGAACTATATGTGTATCCGCTTCTCTGTACTACTTAAGTGTTGTGTGTTTATTTCCCATGTGTTAATTATTTAGTTTATTATTTAGGGAAGTCCTTTGAAAGTTTTATCTTGTCTCATCTACGCTCAAGAGCAACTGCATGGTTTCTGGGAGGGAGGTGTGAGAGTGTTAAGGAAGAAGCCACCCCCTTGGATATTCCTGTGGTTGTAATTAAAGCCCAGGGACTTGGAGGAGAAAGGGAAATTCAGGGTGCAGGGTCAGGGCAGTAGCCAGCTGTGTCTCCACATCGAAATTTAAACACTTTGAGCCACTGAGATTCATTTTATTAAGGGTGGTGATTGAATCCCTAATTCTCTCATCATATTATTGTGAAGATTAAATGAGATATGGTGACAAAACCCAAATGGGAACCTGGCATATATTAAGCATGGCTGTTTTGTATATTTGTTTTTTATTTTTTTTTAAGTTTTTTCTTTTTTTTTTTTTTTTTAATGTGGGTAGTTCCCTGTCTGGGAACCGAACCCAGGCTGCAGCATTGACAGCACCGAAGCCTTAGCCACTACACCACCAGGGAACTCCCTGTTTGTTTCTTTTGAGAGGTTTGGGGACCCACTCCGTAGTAGAAAGGAAGGAACAAGTAGATCCATTTTTAATAAAAGGGTATCTCAGAATACATAAATAAACAAGTGAAACAAACAAAAAACCTTCCACAGCTATCTGTCCGTTGTGTAATAACCTGCAGTAGATTATCTGAGGCTCCCAGCTTTTCTTAGAAATTCCTCTGGATAGGGAGGGACTTTGTCATGATTGGTTAAAGTGATCTTTGGTTAATGATCTGTATATTAAAATTATTGGCACTCTTTCCATTTTCAGCTGTACCCCTTTCTTTCCTTTCTTTTTTTGTCCTGCTGTTTTAGCATTTGGAAAAGTTGTGTCCTGCAGGTGGTAGTTTCAAAGTATAACCGATATTTGTCATATGGGGGTCTTGGAACATCGCCTTGCTGAATTTCCTCATCTGCCTCTTGGTTTCCACCTAAGTCCTTTTGATTTAGTTGGGAGAAAATCTTTTCCTCTACCCACTTGGATTCTTGGTCAGGGGCCTGCAAATTAACTGACAATAATTTAGTAGGAAGAAAGGCAGGTTCATTTAAGCGCTCTCCTGAGAAGATACTTCGTAATAACTTGTTGAATAGCCAGAAGGTAAGTTTATCTACCAACTTAACAAAAAAGGCGATTTTAGGGCTTCAGTGGGAAAGTATGGAAGGTTCTGCCTGGCTCCTTGATGCTACCCATAAGCTGAAATCCTTCACTTCCCAGGACTGAGTCAGTTTTTCCCCTGAAACTCCGTGTGTGTGTGTGTGTGTGTGTGTGTGTGTGTGTGTGTGTGTGTGGCAGCTGTATTTTTGGGAGGATCTGCTTCAATTTAGATAATATTTCTTGCTGTTGCTGATCAGATGTTTTTCAGTTTAAAGTAAATTTCCTACCATCTTGGTGGGATATTAATCTTTCCACCACTATTTGCCTTGAACTCAGTCCTCTCATACGTTAGGATCCATGGTTTTCAAATTTTGGTGTTGATCATAATTACCTGGAGAGCTAATTCCAGATGCCTGGGCCTGTGAGTCTGGGGTAGGGAGTGATCTTAGTATTTTAACCAAATTTCCCAGGTGATGCTGTTAGTATCAAAGTCACCTGGAGTCTTGCTAAACCACAGAATTCTGGGCCTCACCTCCAGTGATTCCGATTAGTAAGTTTGGCAAGCACCCCGAGAATCTGCATTTCTAACAAGTTCCCAGATGCTGCTGGTCCAGGGATCAGCTTTGAAAACCACTGGTCACTGCATAGACGCCACTTAGAAGGGACACAACCCGAGAATCTGCATTTCTAACAAGTTCCCAGATGCTCTTAGATGTTTTGTGCCAGCCGTTATGGACTTCTTGATTTGTGATCTGGACAGATGCTTTGAGGGAGAGAGACGGGATTCAAGGCGGCTTTCGTTGACCCATGTCTCTGCTTCCCCTCCCAGCCCCTTAGGACCACTCTTGTGACAATTTCTCAAATATCAGATGCTGATTCTTTACCAGGGATGCTTTAATGCAGGACTCTTTTTTTTTTGAAACTTTTAGCTGAATTGAAAGGACTGATTAATGTGAAAACAAAACCAAGCTCTCAGTCTTTTAAAGATCAGAAGTCACATTAGGTGGTGAACTTATTATACATCAAGTTGACAGTGCACTGTAGAATTGTATGCCTGAAACCTATGTAATCCTTGCTAACAGATGTCACCTCAATAAGTCTAACAATAAAAATGAATTAAAAAAAAAAATAAAGATCAGAGGGTGGCTGGGCGGGACGGCGCTGCCCCGGGCGTGTCAGGCCTCAGCGCGCACAGCACCTCCTGAGGTGTGTCCTTGTTCTGAGTTAGCGTGAGCAGCTCTGGTTAGTGACAGGCAACACTGATAAGAACAGACATGTGACGGGCAAGTGCTGGGCTCCTGTGGATTTGGCATTGCCTGCGGGAGCCCTGCCACGCTGCCTCCCCGTTGGGGTCCCGATGTCCTGTGAAGCCTGAGAAGTCTCTGAACCACGTTCTTGTGGTTCTCTCTCCCGGCACTTACGAGAGTTGAGCGTCGTTGCTTCCAAAGCTCGTCTCATCTCAGGGCCGAGCTGAGTCACTGCTCTGTCCTTGAGCTCCCAGTGTTGTATCCGCCCCTGTTGGGTGGAGGACGTGGAAAAGATGCTTCATTTCTGCATAGCACTGTGCAGGTTAGAAAGGCCCCAGCAAGTCTCTTTACTGTCTGATCTTTAGGACACTTTTCCGAGGTACACGCGACAGATGGCCTTATTGTTCCCCTTAATAAAGAAAGGAAATTTAAATAAACTTTTTATTTATTATTGATGACATGCTTTACCCTAGATCACTTGCAGTTACTTAGAGTTTCAGGTGGCCTGTTATTAATTCTCCCAGGAAGCGTGGTGCCAGGGAAAGAGGGAAGCTCTGGAATCTTAACCTTTGGCTCTGGTACATCCTGGCCAGTGAACTTCACTTCTCTGGAGCCCATTTCCTGATGTGGGAAAAGAAATGGAAACGGTATTGACCTCACCTAAAGAAGGTGATTTGTACAAGGCACTTAGCACAGGCCATGGGACACAGTAGTCACTCAGTAAATGTTGGTTATCCTCACAGATGAGTAAACAGATCAGAGATGCAGGTGTCTTTCCTGAAGTCCCGCAGCTGGTGGATGGCAGAGCTAGGAAGGACAGCTTTTGCTTTCTAGCCCTGTAATCTTTTCCACACACCAGGATGGTTCTTTGGTGGAAAATAAAGCCATAGATGTTGTGATGAAGGCAATAAGAGAAGCGGGTAGAACCAGAGAAAGTCTAAAGGCGGAGGGGAAGCGAGCAGGAAAACCCGAAGCGGTTCATGGGGTGCGGGAGGGCTGGGAGGGCTGGGGCTCTCGTTCTCCCACACACTTAGGTTGTCTTTGTGTTATATTGTCCGTAATGTACTCAGACTGTTCAATCTAGACAGTGTGTGTGTATGTGTTACAAGGGGTGCATAGTTAACATTAACACCCAATCAGAAGGAGTAAGAAGTGTATTTCTGTTTTCTTCAACTATTCCTTTAACTGCTCCAAGAATATTCCTTAGTCCCAGCTGCACTGGAAGTGTCTCCAAGCAGCAGGCATTTGCCATGCTCCCCACACGGTACCAGGAAGATGCAGAATTGGATCTGCATGGAGCTGCCGAGGGGGACTCCCTTCCCCCAAGGGCGTGTGCTCTCTCTCTCTCCACCTTCGTCCCTCCCTCTCTCCTCCCCTCCCTCCCTCATCCCTCCCCTCCCTTGCTCCTATTTTTTGAGTGCCCTCTTAGCCAGACTTATCTTACTGAACATTCTGGAGGATACTAGAAAGTTGTTAATTTGAAAGATGTATGAATTAAATTGGAAGTCCAAATTCAGTAATAGACCCTTTCCTCCAGGCTTTACCCATCCCCGCCCCCTCATCCCCAGCTTACGGATTCCAGCAGGATTCCCTCAGTTACCATTTCTTCCCTGCCGGTTAGAGTGCTGGGCCCCCTTACAGATGTCAGATCTTCCTAACAGTCATCAATAAAACTTAAGACACGATGGGGAAAAGGGGCCATTAGATCAGTACGTACATCATCTATTCATTTATCCCTCTTGGTATCGCGGTGGGTTTTGCCTGTAGCCCAAATGCTCAGGAGTTGTATCGACCTTGTTTCGATGTTGCTTTGAAGATAGGAGGGCAAGGCTGTTTGGAAAGAGTTTTCTTTACTTTTCAAATTCTGTCTGGCTATAGCTTGGGAGATCATTGAGTTAGTTCCTGGACTTTGATACCCTAACATCTTGTCTAGCCCAGCAGACAAGAAATGTTACTAATGGGAGGGGATCCTCTTCAGAATAAAGCCTCGTTCTCAAAGAAAGAATGAATCTTTGCCTTGAAAAGCATGTGCTGCTTCATCTTCCCATTCTGATTCTTGCTGTGTAATGATGCTTTTGGAAACCAAACAGTGCCTGCTTTTTTTTTATGATTGGGGAAAATATGAATAAAAATTAAATCATTATATTGCACAAGAACAATAGTAGCATTTATTGAGCACTTACTATGTGCTAAGGCACTGTTCTGAGCATTCTAATGTATCAGCACTACACTATGAAGTGAGTGCCATAGTCATTGCCTTTTCACAAATGAGGTCCCGAGGCTTGAAGAACTACCCAAGGTCACACATCTAGTGATGTCCCATGTCTAGCGCGGTCACACGTCTAGTGAGGGTCAGGAACAGGTAGAGGGCAGGGAATGAGGCTGGCTGATTACATTGTGTATGCTGCTTAATAACAAGCTTTGAAAACCGGTTAGCCACATCAAAACAGCCATGTCCAAATGGCCATCCAGATGTCACGTGGTTGCTAATGCACCGTGTGCTTCATTTCTCAATGGAGAGTAACCACTTGGGCACGTCCCTGCAAGGTTACGTTTGGGGTTTCCTGGAGGAGCGGCACAGGGGTTGTCTTCATGCCTCTTTCTATTCCAGACTGCACACCAAGGGCAGGGATTTCCGAGAGGCCCTTCCCACCCCATTCCTGAATTAACGTTCGGGTCAGACCTAAGTGTGCCCTGAGCCTTTGCCTCCTGGGGGTTGGGAGGAAGGGGTAGGGTTCTGGGAGGACCCTCTGATCTTAGATCAAAGATACTCAGTGTGTCCGGCCAGCAAGGCCCAGGCTCCCACTCCCATAGCAGCAGCACCTGTCAGCACATCCTGAGTGCTGACCGACTCCCGGCCCCGGTGGCAGGCACATCAGGGCACATCTCATTCTTCCCCAAGAACCAGCCCCTGCCCAGCTCAGGGGAAAGCTGTTCTTCCACAGGGATCTTCACCTGCCAGGTGGCCTTGCCAATTTTTGCTTTTTTCCACCCTGTCACTTTTTCCAAGCCCTACTAATTGTGGACTCCCTGCGGGGAAGGAAGGGAGGCCTGTGCTCTGTGCCTGGTGTCTCTCCAGCCTCCAGCCTCTTGCTTTGCTGTCACCAGTCCTGGGAACTCTGCTCCAGCTGCGAGGGAAAGGGGAGAGGGGAAGAGTGCCAAGTGAGTGGGGGCCCAGACCTCTGCCTGCACCCCACACCGCTCTGCAAGCAGATCTCAAATACAACGCAAGTCCTCTTTTCCCTCTTCGAGAAGATTCCTCAAAAGAAAATACATTTTAAAAATGGCCTCTGGAACATACAAACTTTGAAGTGTCTAGAAAAAATAACCATACATGTACTTTTAATATTTATTTTGTTACTTTTGTTACATCTATTTAACAATCTCAAGTTGCAGAAAATACATTAATTTAGAATATTACTTTCTGCACTCTTACATTTCATAAAACAATTTCATTTAATCGTTTTTGCATGCATTTTTATCACTAGTATCATTGTCTTCACTGACGTCATTGTGACGTCACCTGACAGTTATCACCTGTGTCTAAGTTGTTTGTGTTATGGCACTTTTTGAATCTGTGAATAATGCTGTCACCGAACATTTTTCAAGGCAAGCACTGGCTGAGGTTTAGGTTTCAGCCATTCAGATGCATCTCTCCACCCGTTTTGGGGGAGTCTGAGTTCTAATCCACAAGAAAGGAGGAACTGGACTCAAGTCTCTGACTTTGACTACTTTAGGCACCACGTTTAAGTGGAGTCATATGGCATGAGTCCTTCTGTGACTGGCTTATTTCGCTTAGCATAATATTGTCAAGGTTCATCCATGTTATAGCACATCTCAGATTTTTTTTTTAGTGTTTTTAAAAACATTTTATTATTAAAAATTTAAAACATACAGCGAAATTGAAAGAATTTTATAGCAAACACTCCTATATCCACCACCAAGATACTCGATTAACATTTTTCTATTTTTCTATACTTGCTTTATCATGTATCTATTTATCCATCCCTCTATTCATCTCTTCATCTATCGTATTTTTCATGCATTTAAAATTAAATTGTATCTGTAATTTTTAGTACACTCCCTCCTAAATAAGTTCACATGCATACCACTACCTAGAGTCTGATATTTGTTAATCATTTTTTTGTTTTGTTTTGCGGTACAATGTATGAGCAACAAAATGTGAAAATCTTAAGTAAGAGATCCAGTTACTGAATTTTGAGAAGCGCATCCATCGGTGTGACCCAAACCCCTGTGAAGACACAGACCATCACTGGCATCCCGGAAATGTCCCTCATGCCCCTCCTCAGTCCTCTCCGCCCCATTCCCACCCCCAGACACACCCTTCTGAGTTGCTGTTGTGATGTCTCCACTCTAGATTAGTGTCACGTCTTCTAGAATTTCCTTTCAGTAGAAGAAGTCACACAGCACAAATTCTTGCGTGTGAACCTCCTATCATCCGCACGGTTTTGCGACCCGCCTCTGTTGGCTGTGTATCGGTACAGGCGTGCCTCATTCATTGCGCTTGGCTTCTTTGCCCTTTGCAGGTAATGGTGCTCCTTACCACTTGTAGGTTTGTGGAAGTTCTGTGTGGAGCAAGTCTGTTGGCACCATTTTCCCCACAGCTTTTGTTCACTTCCTGTCTCTGTGTCACATTTTGGTAATTCTCACAATATTTCGAACTTTGTCATTATTGTATTTGTTGTGGTGATCGCTCATCAGTGTTCTGTGAGGTTACTAAGGCACGACCCTTCACCAGCAAACAGTACGGCTCTCGAGGCGCAGATGATGGTGAGCATTTTTTAGCGATAAGTACATTTTAATGAAAGTATGCACCTTGTTTTTCGAGACTGTGCTTAAATTCTTTGTATAGTATTACCATAACTTTTATATGCACTGGGAAGCCATAAAATTTGCGTGACTCACATTATTGTAATAGTTGCTTTATTGTGGTGGTCTGGAACCGCACTGCAGTATCTCCAAGGTGTGCCTGCAATTCAGTCCTTTGTATTTCTGAGTAATATTTCATTGTATGACTACTGCTCTTTTTATGTTTTATTTTATTTTCATTTAATTTGATGTGGAGACATCCTGGTGTGCCATCTGAGGGAAGGCTTTAACTTTATATTTTTCCAGCTTGTCTACCCTTTTGTCTCAACAGCATTAAAATGTCCACCTTTACTCCACTGATTTGAGATGCTAACTTTATTACACACTCACTTCCCTGTTCACATTTAAGTCTATTTCTGGATTTATTCCATTTCATTAGTCTGTGTATCAGTCAAGTTCCTGGTAGGAAACAGAATTCCACTCAAATGGTTCAAAGGGAGGGACTTTAATGGAGGTGCAGTCAGGGGTCAGGGGTCAGGGGTCAGGTAACCTACACAGGATGTGGAAGCCTCTAGAGATGAGCAGTGGTGGGAGGTCACAGCGCTGGCCTGAAGGAGGAAGGAGAGGAAACAGCGTTCTCCGGCTCCTGAGAGCTGCGGCTGTGCAGGAGGGCGCAGCAGTACTGGGCGAGCAGAGCCATGCCTGACAAGTGGACAAAGGGCAGCGGAGGAACACCCTGAGGACCTCCCCTTTCTCACCTTCTCATCTCCTTCCGTGGCCTCCCATTGGCTGGACCCACAGGAAGCCAGAGGGCAAGGGTCAGCGGATGCCTCAGGGACACAGGGCAGAGCGGGGGAGGGCAGGAAGCAATGAGTGAGGAGGGATGCTGCGGGGAGAGGCCGCGGCGTCCACGTGTGCGTCCCGCGCCCGGGCCACGGCGTGCCGAGCGCTGAGGCCCTGAGACGGCTTCCCGCTGCGGCTTTCCTTCCTTCGAGGTTCTCTGGCCCTACTTGCCTGTTTCATTCTAGTTGAAAGTGAAACAGAAATAAAACTCAATTTGTTGATGTGTTAGGATTAAGACAGATGTCTGTATTAACCCGGGAGAATTGGCATCGCGATGATGCTGAACTGTCCTGTCTACGAATATGTCTAGTCGTTCAAGTGTTTGCTGCGCGTGCGCGCTTGCTTCAGTCGTGTTTGTAGTTTTTCTGTATGTAGGTCTTATATCTTTCTTTTTAAGTTTATTCTTTGGCATTTGTTAGGTTTGCTGTTTTAAATTGGATCTTTCCTTCTCTTATACAACTGACTTTAGTTGATATAAAAGAAAACTATTAGTTTTTAAAAGTTACTTTATATTACTGAATTTTATTATTGTTTGCAGAAGATTTTTGGTCAGCTCTCTTGAGGTTTCTAGATATATAACCATATTATAGCAATAGTTTTATATTGCTATTTCCAGTTTTCAGACTTTCATTTATTTCTCTTATCTAGTTATATTCAAATTACTTTAATATTACCTCCAGGACCAGGTTAAATTATAATAGTGAGAGTGAGCCTTCTTGTTTCTGGCTTTATGAGAATGCCATCTTTAGGATAAGTGTATTATACATGAATATATATTATACATGCATGCATATATATTGAAAATAATACATGTTAAGTGATATAATATCACATTAAGGACATATATCTATACATATACATAAATATATACATATATACATGTATACTCATATATATACACACACACACGTACACATAATTATTAAAAAATTCCTATTTTATTTGGTTAAAAAAAATTAGGACTAGGGGTTGAGGTTTGTCAAATGCCCTCTCAGCCTCTAAGGAATCAGTATGACTTTTCCCCTTACATCAACAAAAATGAATAATCAATAGATTTCCTCATATTGAACCATCTCTGCTTTCCCAGAATCAATTTTACTTGGATATGACATTGTTTTAATGTGCTGTTACAGTTTGTTGGTTAATATTTTATTTAGGATTTCTACATTGATATCAAGTGAGATTTGTCTTTAGTTTTTGACTGTGTGTGAAATATTTATCAGGTTTGGATATCAATGTAATACTTCTCTTTACGAAAATAACTCAGAAGATTTTCTATACTCTACACAAATTTAAATACCACTGGATAATACCTGTTTTTTTTTGACAGTTTGTATAATTCTGCTGGGAAAACTTGGGCCCGGTGCCTTTTGGGGGGCAGTGTTTTTATACCTTCCCATCTTTCTTTTCGAGAAACTGAACCACTTATAAATTTTATTTTTCCTGAGGAATCTTCAGGCAAGTTATATTTTCCTAGAAAATTACCTATTTCATTCAGAGTTTAAAATGTGTTCATTCAGGGTTGAGCAGTGTCTTATGCCTCTTGGAATTGTATTTAATGTTTGAGCAGGATAGGCTCGAGCTCCCCTACCCATTAGAGGGCTGTGCCTATGCCTCCCGGTCACCTCCCCGCCCGCCCCCCATTTCTCATTTCCAGGCTCTGCACTGTTGTCTGTTTCTTCCCCCCTGTCACCACCGCAGCCTGGTTGGCTGCTGCTCTGATTTTTCATCACTCTCCAAGGTCCCACTGACCCGAGATTGTGGCTGAGGCAGTTTACAGCAGTTTGGGGGACAGAGGAGATAGGTGACACTGAGCTCAGCTCAGAAAACAACTTGAAATCATACATTAAACTCCTCTGCTCGTTCCTTCCCATCACCTCTTGGCCTGTCTCTTTTTGCTGGGCTCTTTTCTCTTTTCTGCTTAGTGTCATCTTCCCTACCTCTCAAAATTCCTCTTATTTATTATGGAGAGTTTCCTAGTTCTCTTAATCTTATTTTTCCTCCAGCTGATATACTGGAGCTCATCTTTTCACATAAACCCCAGCAATAACGGTGTCCTTCGATGATGAAATCCGAACACAACACAACTGACAATTTTTCCCTCCCTCTGCCAGCTGGACTTTAAATTCCAGTCACTTGTGGGAGTGGGAGGAGGTGAGTCCTCTGTGATCATGTGGAATGTCCTCTGTTTGGTGTAGAGCCTCCCTGATTTCCATCAGGACACTATCTGTCTTCGGGGGGAGAGAAGGCCACAGCAGCTCATGCGCCAGGTCCGGGGCCCTGTGCCATCCGGGCTCTTCCCTTCCTCTTCCTGGTTGCACCCACCTTGTGCAGGGTTGTGACTGGAGGGCATGTCACCCTGAAAAACTGAACAGCTCCAAGGAGCATGCCTCCAGTCCCACATGCACGTGCGTTGTACAGTAGAACGTCTTCTGAAAAACAGTGCTTTTCATTAACCTCGCAAGAATGCAACTGTAGCATTTCATGCAATTGGATTTTCTAGATTCCATTTTTCTGTTGCATTATGGAGGGGTTTTCCTGTAAACATCAATATGTTTTGCTGAACAAGAGGAAGTCTGCGGCCAGCTTTGAATAGAATTATGCTCCCCCTCCACTGCTAGAAATAGAGGTCATCAGTGACGTGAGCACGTATGATGTTCTTTCTATAGCTTGTACTTGTGTGCATTGCATTAGAAAAATATGGAATTTTACTTGTTTCCCCCGACAAGCTGGGAACCCCTAAGAAGGGGCTCTCTTTTCTTAATTTTAAAAATTCCCAGTCCCTGACCCTGGGTCTGGTTCGTGGTAGGAGCTCAAGAAGTGTAATGGAAGAAATTGTGTTAACAGGAGAGACCAGGGGATGGATCAGCGTACCGCTGTGGGAGGAGCCTGGCGGTGCAGCGTGGAGACGGCCTGCAAAACCCCCACGCATCTCCTGGTTTTGCCTTAGTTTGCTCTGTGGCCTCTGTGCGGTGAGGCACTTAGGTTCTCTCGATATCTCTTCCTTTTCCATAAAACGATGATAATGATGCCTTTAATGTCTACCTCATGGGGTTGATGAGTTTCCCAGGGAATATAATGGACACACGGAAAGGTAGACGGAGCCGCACGGTGTGATGACGTATTGTGGACAGCAGGGGCACGGGCGTGCCTCGATGATACACTGCTGTGCTCACGGGCCTGCGACTCTCACCCGAGCTTTACGCTGCAGTAGGTGTCCTGGAAAAACGCTCCCTACGAATTCCTGTTATGGAGTAAGTGATAAAGCACAGATACATCTTTTAAATGCGGAGCTGGGATTGCAGGGAACTGAGGGAACCTCTTGGAGGCCAAAGAACGGAGGTGGGGCTGCAGGTGTGGGTAACCCGATTTTAACTGCTCTGAGGGACAAGAGACTAGGCCTCAGGCCTCCCTTACTTAGGGAATTGGAACCCAGACCCCTGCACCAAACTAGGACCCTTGTGAATGAGTGTGCTAAAAGCAATTTTGTCTACCAACAGTACGAACAAACAAAATGTGTTTTCTGTTTTATGCTGGGCTTGGGTGGAGGAAAAAATGTTCCTTTTAAGCCTTTACCTCTTCAGGTCTGCTGTTGTTTGCATGTTAAGTTCCCGATTCACACTACTGGGGTGATGTGGGACATTATAAAGTAGAATTTATAATATCAATATGTGTAATATACCAATATATATCTTTGCGTCGTATACAGTAATGTACGAAATATAGTACACTTGGATTGGCAGGGCCCTGGGTGTCAGGCAAAGGAAGTGTGAACTCTTGTTGGAGTGGTAGAATCCCTGCCCTGGCCCCACGGGCTCCCATGGGTAGTCCTGCTGAAAAAATGTTCCACCTGCAGTTACAAGCACGGACTTGCACAGAAACAAGCCGCCTTCAGCTGAGACATTTTCAACGAGAAAAGCAAAACTCCTAGAAATGGATGATAGCGTGATCCCATTTTTAAGAGAAAGAACACTCGACTATTTGGGGACTCACCTGGGGTTCAGCAATAACAGCTAACACTGACTGAGCCCAGGTGCTGTGCTCACATCTCACAAGTGCTGTTTCTCTCCATTTCACAAATAAAACACGAGTGGCTCGGATTGGGTGAGGGTGGGGGCCGTGGAGAGTGGTAGTCAGGACTCAGGAGTTCGGGGTCAGACGGACATGGGCTTTTCTTTAAGCACATGACGTAGGCCTTTGCGTCTTGGTTTCCCTGAGTTATTAAGTGGGGATAATGACATCTTCATGGCATGACAAACAGAAGAATAAATAGATAATTAGTATCAAAGAGCTCAGCAGACTGCCTGACACCTAGAAAATTCCTCTTAGATGGGAGATACTGTTAATACTTAATAATATGTACTCAAAGTCACACACCAGCAAGTCGATAAAAATCAGAATTTGAACCTGGGCCCAGGCCAAGCTGAAGCCTGTATTCTCCCCTTCTCTGATGAATACTGCAGATTTTCCCACCAGGGTTCCCCTCTTAGAGGCACGACGGCCACCTAGGCAGAGCCTGTCTGCTCAGCCCGGGAGCCCCATGTGGCCTCCACTTCCCCTTCCTCGAGGTGGTACCCCTGTGCACGCTGGCTCAGGCGATGAGCACATAAGTCTCCAAATACTTGGAGGCTGCATCACGCCTCCCTTGAGCTTCCTTTTCTCAGACCGTGAACAGTTTCCACTGTGGGATGCTTCCAGATAATCCCTTACTGTTCGCAGAAACATTTAACCAGAGAGCTCAGTTTTCCACAACCTCTGCGTCACTAGCAGGCCATGCACCTTAATTACCAAACCCCAGGGACCCCTGGGAGGGTCAGATAACTCAGAAGTTTTATGGGCATTTATTTCTCAATAATTAATTTTTCCATGAACAGCTTTGTACAATGACAGCGCGGTACAGTGTCATTTCTGAGTCATTAGTAATCTGCATTTTTCCCTTTTCTCATTCTTAAGTAAAGCATAACACGTACACACTTCCCATGAATATTGAACTGTTTGAGGCACTGGGAAAATACAAAATGTGGTTAAGGGAAACACATAAATGAGGGTAGGTGTTAATATCTCCCGGCAACTATAAGACAAAATGTATGATTTGAGTGCTGGCACAAATTCAGCCATAAAACCTGACAGGAAATCTGAAGAGGCCTCCAATTCAAGTGGCATAAGATTATGCCTTTAAATTCTATGAAGGCCAGGTCTGAATTTCAGGCTCCTAGCTGCCGAAGCAAGCATGTTTCCTGGAATTATTCAGGAAGTAACTACTGAATAGGATGGCTGATCCATTCTAGGAAAATGACAACTTATCATTGAAATAAGGGCTAATGTTGTCCCTTTAAATCACAACCTTGTAGGTTAACTTTTCCTTTTAAAGCAATTAAACATTCTAGGCACAAAGTCATAGTGTGGCCAGCACTTCAAAACAGCCATCCAGAAGAGAGGGGCCCAAGGCGAGGGAGCTGACTTGGGTTTCCCCAGAGAGCCAGCTCTCAGAGGTCAGCAGTGAGGTCTGTGGGTACCTCCAAGGTCAGAGCCAGGAGGAATGCCGGGAGGAAAAAGGGGGGAAGTGAGGCTCCTCAGAGAGGGCTTTCATTTTTTCCCGTTAACTCAGACAAGGTAAAGCCATTCTAGGCTCCGCTCAGCTTCGATTGCTTCTGACTGGCTTGTCCTTCTGCTTGTTTCCCTCGTTTCCCTCTGGGGGAAAAGAATGGAGATGAGGGAAAGAAATAACAATTGTTGGCCGCCCACTAAACCCCGGGCACCGTGCCACTGTTTCCCAAACGTGGCCTCACGTAACCCTCATGAGTGCCCTGGGATGGTCTCTGCCTTGCAGCCTGGGGCCCTGGAGCCCAGAGTGGAGCTGAGTTGTGCAGGGGCTGCAGCCTGGCTCAGGGATGGCAGGTGTGTGGTGGACGGGGACTTGGCTGAGGGCTGTCCGACTTGGGGGCTCATGCTGTTTCTCTTACGCCTGGTACCTTTTGTCTCTCCGTCTCACATTCTGACCTTTTGATAGATGACTGTGTCTTTGATTTTTCTACATTGTCCCCTGTCTCAAACATTCTGTCCTTTGGCCAACATAACTATCCTCATACTTGCTGTATTCATAGTCCTGATTTTTAAAAACAGAATTGCTTGGGGGTTTGCTGTGCTCATGTACTCCTTGCCCCACAGTTACGACCAAAGGGTCGTGCTTTGATCTGCTTCTGATGGACCTTTTCAGTGGGTACCACTTTTTTTTATTTTTCTGTCTTGGAAAATGTGTGCCTTTTGCGCCATCACAGAACAGAACTGATATGTTTTGTCATTTATCCAGCTGATTTCCTGTCACTGTCATGTTTTCAGCTCTGTCACACTTTCGATGACAAGGGCATGAGGAGAATTGCAGTGAAGTTTTCAGACCTGTAAGGGACCTCAGAACGCTTCCAGAGCAAACCTTTGTTTCTTTCCTTAAATGAAGGCTCGGGGAGGAGGAGGTAGTTATATAAGGTCATCGGCTCCCAGGTCCTTTCCAGAAACCCAGCCTTGCACACTTGTGACGAGTCAGGTGAGTGTGCACATCACCTGGTGGGCCTAGACGGGCCTGGCACGCCCGTATTCCATGCAGTTCCATCATTAGAAGAGAAGTCAGCTATCACTTCAGTGCTTCGTTTGCCTACTGATAACCTGCCTTTTTATTTTGTGTGCTTTTAACATTTTCTCTTTATATTTAATTTTGCAGTTTCAATACCATGCATCTGGTATCCTTTACATTTTGTTCCTTTTGCTTGGAATTTATGGGTCAACCTGGGACCACTTTAAACTAAATGATTGACTTGGGGCTTTTCTGTCCCCACAGATAGTATAGATTCTGACTCTGAATCTGTGCAAAGCCTTGTGATTAAGAATTCTTTAGGGAGATTCTCCCCTGTCCCCCACCTTTTTCACATTCTACCCAGAGTCAGGGTTAATACACTCAAGATCTCTACTGCTTGCCTATGTTGTGGGGAAGGTTTTTAAACAATCTAGGTCCTACCATTGAGGGTGGTGCTTTTTTGGTGTCTCAGGTTTTGGTGAGGTCTCTAACCCAGCCTCCCACCCAGTCTGGTTCCAGGCTTTACTTCCTGTCCTTCCGTGCTCACGAGGCTCATTAAAATCGGTCCAGGGGCCACCAGGGACGGACAGATACCTCCAGAGGAAATGCCAGTTTCAGTACTTGCTTATCTCTCTGGATTTATGGTTTCTCATTGTTTCTAAGCTCTGAACATTTCTTTTACTCTCTTGCCAGCTTAGCCACGTAACTGAAAACAGATTTTAAAAATGTGTTACTACTATTTTAGGTGTCCCGTGCCAGGAGTCTGTTTCCCTGACAGCCAAGTCTGTCATATTACTGAAAATGAAAGTCTGTTCGTTCAGCTGATTAGTCTGGTTCTTACATTTGGATGTTAACTTGAAATCACTGCAGTGCAATAGGCACGTGAACTCACTGACTATCAAAGGAGGTGGGCATTAAACCATTATACACAATAAATCGATGGAGAGGATATGGTGGTCATCTGTATGGAGTAAATGGGGGCACAAAGGCAGGGGTGGAAGGTCCAGGGAAGTCTTCTGAGAAAGCTGACTCGAGCTGGGGTTGGAAAGGAAAGATTGGAGAGACAAAAGAGACAGGAGGGAGCCAAGTCACTGGAGGCGTGGAGGTGTGACACGGCATATGTGCAACCCCACAGCCAGAGTTACTTGGCCATCCCAGGCTGTGGGACAGGTCCCAGTCCCGATGATTAGTGATGTTGGACATCTTTTTATGTACCTGTTGGGTATTTGGATGATTTCTTTGGGAAAAATGTCTATTTAATTCCTTTGCCCATTTTTAATTGGAC